>ML776756.1:348087-363974 GCA_009831015.1 Picea engelmannii | reverse complement strand
AGAGGGGGTACCCCCCCTCTGCACTCCCCCGCGTGGAAGAGTGTACATACTTCTGGGGTGTAAATACTTCATGGGGTATAAACACGGCTGAAAGCAAGGACCTCTGAATCAGGAAGATAATCAGGCTCCACAACCAACAATTCCTTGTCATATGTGGAGTACTTCACCTTCACTTCATTCAGCTTCTCGCTGAAATACGCTATCGGCCTGTCTTCTTGACTTAAGATTGCCCCTATTGCAAATCCACTTGCATCGCATTTCACTTGAAATGTCTTTCGAAAATCCGACAACACCAAAATTGGTTGTTCCGTGATTTTCCTCTTCAACAGGTTAAAACTCCTTTCAGCCTCTTCTGTCAAGTGAAAAGTCTTATGTCTTTTCTTCACTGTATCCATCATTTCTGCACTAATTCCACTGAAATTCCTAATGAACTTTCGGTAGAAACTAGTCAATCCGTGAAAATTTCTCACCTCAAATATGTTCTTCGGTGATGGCCAATTCTTAATTACCTCCACTTTATCTGGATCGATCCTTAATTTGTCTGCAGATATAACGAATCCAAAATAAATGAGCTATGTCTTCATGAATGAGGATTTCTTCATGTTTATCAGCAACTTTTCCTGTTGTAGCCTCTTCATTACTGTAGCCAAATGTTTCAAGTGTTCAGTCTCTGTTTTGCTGAAAATCAATATATCATCAAGATATACGATAACAAATTTTCCGATGAAATCTTTTAGGACTTCATTCATCAATCTCATAAAAGTACTTGGCGCATTTGTTAAGCCAAATGGCATAACAAGCCATTCATACAATCCTTCGTTAGTCTTGAAGGTTGTTTTCCATTCATCACCTTCCCTCATACGAATCTGGTGATAACGACTTTTTAAATCAATATTCGAAAACAAAATTGCTCCACTCAAGCAATCCATCAGGTCATCCATCCTTGGCAATGGAAATCTGTATCTGATGGTTATCTTGTTGATCGCCCTCGAGTCAGTACACATCCTCTAGCCTCCGTCTTTTGACCTTTTCATTCTCTTACGGCGTTAATCTGTACAGTGATTTGTTCGGTAAACTGACTCCTGGTATGAGATCAATATGATGACTCACACTCCTAATTGGTGGTAACGAACGAGGTAGTTCATCCATTACTATGTCCGTGAACTCTCCCAACAGTTCCTGAACCTCTTCTGGTAGATCATCTATCTTTGTGTTGGTTAAAACAATCATTGGCTTCCTGACTACAATGAATTGTGGTTCCTCCTTCTTCTTGACCTCATTAAGAAGTTCCTTCCCACTCATGAGAAGTACAGTGTTACTTACTTCCAGTTTCACCTCCTTATCTTTGATTGGAAGTAACATGTGAGTTCTCCCATTCTTTTCTAGGGTATATGTATTCATCCTCCCATCATGAATCACATTTCTTTCATATTGCCACGGTCTACCCAGCAATATATGACAAACATCTATAGGAATAACATCACAGAGTATCTTATCATTATATCCTCCTATCTTAAATTCAACTAAACATTGTTTAGTGACATTTACCTGATGTCCCTTTTGTAGCCATGAAACTCTATATGGACTCGGATGTTCACTCGTCTCCAACGCCAACTTTTCTACCATCTCTGTTGAAACGAGATTATTTGTGATACCACTGTCCACAATGACCTTGCATACCCTGTCCTTGGTTTTGCAAGCAGTCTGAAAAAGTTTGTTTCTTTGGGTTGAGCTCTCCACCTCCTTCTCTGGTGTTAAGAGAACTTTTCGCATCATCAATGATCTTCCGCCTTCAACATATTCTGCCTCAACATCTCGCCTTTGTGCTTCGGCGATGTGAGTCTCTCCAACCTCTTTATTTTTATCTAGACATTCATAAGATTTGTGTCCATTCTTTCCATAGGTGAAACATTTTATTACTCCACCTCTTCCTCTTCCTCTACCTCTAGTACGGGGAAAAGTATTATTATCAGCATAATCTCCTCTCTGCTCAGTATGTTGTCATCTCTGTTCAGCATATCGTCCTCGCTGTGAGATCCCACCTCTCTCAGTTCGAGTCTAAGGTTTCTTCCAATCCTCCTTGGGTTTCAGAATTTTATCTTGAACAATTGATTTGCCCCTGGTTTGACTTCTGCCTCGGCCTCTTTGACACTGTTTTCAGCTCAGCTTCTCTTCAGCTTTTAGAGCCATATGATAAGCATCTTCCACCATTCGGATGGTTACCATGCTCATCTCATCCTGAATATCATATCTCAGTCCATTCATGTACCTGGAAACCTTTTCATCACCGCTTTCCCGATGACCTGCCCTGATGTTCAGCCTGTAGAATTCTTCAGTATATTCCTTCACTGTCATCAGCTTCTGTCTCAAATTTTGCATTCTTCGAAACAGAGTAATCTGGTAATCTCTGGGAATGATTTTTTCCTTCATCTTCACAATCATCCTATCCCAACTCTTGATTTTTTGCTTGTCTTTGCAGCGTCTGTCAGCTTGTAGTTCATCTCACCACAATGCTACATGTCCCTTCAATCTTGTGACAACATGCTTGACCTTCTTGTCTTCCTCGACATATTCATAGTCAAAGTATGTGTCTAGGGCTCTAATCCAGTCTAGAAGTTCTTCAACATCCAGACTACCCTCATAAACTGGAATGTCCATTTTCTCTCTTGCACCCATTATTGAAATAGCTCTGATCAAACGTTCGTTTGCGGCATCTTCGGCTGCAACTCCCTCTTCTTCATGTCCAATATCATCTTCATTTTCGGACTCACTGATATCTCCTACATCAGTTGTGCGCCTTTGTCTTATCTCCATGTCCACAAGTCTGGCGTGTATGTTATGCATATCTCTTTCTACTTCTAGATTCTGCACCTGCCTACCCCTTCCTCTGGACATTTCCCTTTCCTCTTCCGGATCGGGTGATTGTCTGTCCCTCCTTCTTGGCGGCATGGTGAATTTTCCTTTTCTCTTCTATAGAAATAAAAGAACCTTTCTGGGCTCTGATACCAAACCTAACATAGACCGCACCCTCTGCCTCAACAAAGGCCTCTGCGCTGACCTCCCGGTCTTAAGGATTGTTCAAATTTTACCCCGAGCCAGAGTGGCTCCTTCGATTCTCCACTGGAATATTTATTAAAATTGACCCACAGGTCTTTTTGGCCCCTTGCAGCCTCTAGGCCCGATCGTTGTTCTCTTCACAACAAGCAACTGGAAAATCGGGTTTCGGGGTTTCACAATCCCTGATGTCGCAAACCTTTTGTTCCCGATTTCTCGATCTCCTATATCCCGATATGACATCACTGGGAACCCCTTGTTGACTTAGACACAACCAATGACCGTGATCACCTACTAAACCAACGGATCCGGATCTCCCTCGGGACTTCACGATTTCAAGTGTCGAAATGCCTTTGTCTTCGATTTCCCCGATCTCTTGAATTTCGATTTCCCGATGTGACTTCCTTTTTCGGGACTTTCCCCGAAAGTCGAGATTATTGCCACGCATCCTTAAAGATGGATGGTCCTCGTCTGCTTCGGGGTTTTCACCGTGGAGTTTCCCGATTCCCCGTTATGACAAGATGACGTCAGCTGGGACCCCTAATGGAGCTTTCCTCCTTTCGGGATTTTGGACTTCACAATTCCGAAATGCAAGTGTTTCCTGTCTTCAAGATCCGCGAAATGCTGAACCCCGTCTTCTTCATATTTCCGACACACGTCCCAAATGGATGGATGGTTCTGATTAAATCTTAGACTTCGTCAACTGCAAAGCCAAAACACTCACTTATGTGAGTCCCGATGACCGAATCTCCAATTTGGGTGATCACACGACACGTGTCCTTCCTGGGATCCACGACCGTGATCCTTTCGTTGTTTCGCGGCTCAAAGGGTCTTGGACTCTTGGTCTCTGAACTTTCGATATGCCGATGGTTCTCGATTCCTGCCACCTGTCCCAACAGATGGACGGTTTTGATTTGTATCGGGGTTTTCACTATGGATTTACTCGATCTCTTGTCCATGGGATTCCTGATATCCCGAACTCCGATGCTTTGATATCCCAATACCTTTCGAGACTTTCGCTCGGCTTGAGAAGGTTTAAACCCCATGCACCTCCTATCAGATCGGACGACTGATGGGTAACTAGGTGAGGATCCAATGTCTCATGATCTCCTGAGCTTGAACTCCGGACGTGGCCGTAACCTCCTCACTCCTTTATCAGACCGGACAGTTGGCGAGATTTCGCTAATTATCCACACTGGATTCTAACCGTCTGTTCCTTTCCCCCTGACGGTTCCTGCGAAGTAAATCAAGAATTCCTTCCTCGGATTTATCCACTTGCACCACAAAATTCTGATGCCTTCTAATCGCTCAATCTGCACCAACTCCTTATGCTGCCTTCAATGATTTCAAAGGCTTTATCCTTCCTGAGCTTTCTCACAACTTCGAGTCTTAAAGAAGACCCTTGCACGCACTCCTTGCGGCAACCTCCAAACAAATAAAGTGTTGAATGCTCTTCGACCTTGCGCACATTCTGCAGCAACGGTCTCTCAATAGCTTCTCAGGTTTCAACCCCTGGATTTAAGCTTGGTCTATGCACACCTTGCACGACTTCTGTGCCTGACTACACCTCCGTGTGAATATGAGAACAAATACTGTCTCTCCTGAGATTTCAGAGACGAACCTCTGAAACTTTTGTCAACGCACTCCTTGTAGACAATTCAACTGCACTCCTTGTAAGAATTCTTACTCAGAGAGAGAAACAATTGAAATTCATTTCACTTCCCTTTCTTCTCAGATTTCAAACATTCAACAAGAAATCATTCATACATAGCATAAAAGAAATTGCATGACAGAAAGAGAAAAACATTCAAAGATGCATACACAGAGAATATATGAACGCCATGAGTCTGAATCACAGTTTCTTTGTATTAATTCAGAACTTCTGTACATGGAGTCTGCTACACAACTCTCTGCTTCTCTTCTAATGCTCCTCCTTCTATGTTACAATTTACAAAATGAGGGTGTCTATATTTCGTTTTCCCTCTCTCATTATAAACTGTCTAATCTATGCATTAACGCTACCTACCAACATAAATGCCTTCTTAGTCCTTCAGACGCGAGCAGGTCGCTCAAGGTCTGATTACAATCTATTAGTACGCCTCTCCTTAACTATCACATTTAAGTTTGGCGCATCCAAATCTTCAACAAATTTTAAACAATGTATCATGTGTTCAAAATGTGTTGTGGTTGCCCCACGCTCTTTTGACGTTGGTGATGCTCTTGCATCAGACTTGCAAATTAAATTTGTGTATTTCCGACTCTCATTCTCCCATAATTTAAAATTCAAAATGGGATTCCTGCATTGGAAAACATATTCAGATTAAATTTAAAACTGGAATCATGCACTATTGATTCAACTTGCACATGAAGTTGTGGTGTAAAAAAAAATCAACAATAGGGGTTTCAAGTTCTATCATCTAGCTAACAACAATATTATTTACATAATACTGAAAATTAAAAATAATATTATTTACTTAATGAAAATTAAGATTTTATGATCTTTAATATAACTTATAAGATGTAATGAGAAAATGCAAATTTTTAATGAATTAATACAACTTGAGTGGGCCTAATGGTTAAGAACACATGTTTCCTCGTGAGAGGTCACAAGTTCAAATCCAAAGGGGGTAGGGTAGGTATACCTCCGTAGACTTTACCAGTCGGGGGTCTCATACACCAATATTAAAGTGCATTGCATTCCCCACTGTTGATATCTTTGATTGTTCCACGGAAGCCTTGCCATGTTGATGTCTTTGATTGTCCCACAGAAACCTTGCCGGGAGGTTATGGATTATGGTAGAATGACAGTTATTGTTCTTCATACAGAACCACATGGATGCCTTGAACGAAATGGTAGCGTCTGCCCCACCATATCTGGGATATTCAACCCGTTGAACCCAATGCTCTGCCCTGCCACTCCATGATTGTAATTCTTGCATGCATTAACAAACAAAGTCAGTAACAATCCAACATACACTCAGTCTGATTGTAATTCCTGCATGCATTAACAAACAACGTCATTAACAATACAATATACATTCAGACTGTATGGCTTAGCCGCTTCTTCCATTAGATATTGTGATTATAGAAGCTGCGCTTCTGTGATTATCAGGAGTAGAGTCACATTATCGATCAATAAGCACAAAATTAGTTGGATAGGCCCACACCTATCTCTTACAGCTCGTACACGACCACGTGCTTGAAATCGTAAATGACCACGTACTTGAACTTTGACAGTAGTTTGATGAAGGATTTATTTGGTTGATGTAGCACAGTCCTGACACAAAAAATAATTGGTAAAATTTTTCATTCATCAAGTAACTGAAATCAGATTATAGATAGATTTAGATATAGCATAATATATACCTCCAGTTTCGTGCATTTCATTTACGAAGAAAGAAACAAGCTCTCTCTTCTCCACGTCGTTGGAACCGGTTGTGCAAAATCCATAATACCCATTGGCAGCTGCAATGAAAGCATTGTAAGCGTAGAATCCCTTGTGCCCACAAGAGATACCAGCTCCGATCACAAGGCCATTGAAGAAATTATGAGAAATTATAGTCCCCATGTTTCCACCTTCGCCACTTGGGGATACTCTGCCTGAGTTGTAACAGGGGTCACTCCGCAGCTATTGCCGCAATAAGAATAGGTGGTGCCACAATATTCCCACTTACTACAACTATTGTAACTCAATGCGCAGACTCTCAATCCTAAATAAAATAGTCTTCATATGCGCGCATAATTGCACAGATTCAACATTTAACAACGCCTTTGTTCGCCGTAGTTGTTCATTTGGAACGAAATTGTGTTTATGTTATTGAACTCGAGTGCTCGTATTTTCCCCTAGATAAATTGCGAAATAGAGCATTCCCACAACGATCTGAGTTGTCACAGGTCTGAAAAGTATGATATCTATTCCGGAGGAGGAGCAAGAAGGTAGCTCAAGAAAAACCTAAAGAGCCTCCTTCGCCTCCAATTTATTCAACCACCATTTGTCCAACAATCCACAGATTCAAACAATGGCGCTATTATGGAGGTCCAAGAAAGAAAGTGCCACGAACCCTGGGATCGTTGAGAACTGTTGAGTGAGCGATCGAAAGAGGGGTGGAGAATACCGAGAAACAAAGTGCCTTGGACCTGTGAACACTGAGAGAAAAATTTGAAAAAATGTGCTAGGTTGCGCCTTGCTTTGTCTAGAAAGTGATTGAGAACAATACTTAGCAGCCCATGTCGTCCGGGAAGCAGTTTGGAGTCGGCGAAGAAGACACGTCAAAAAAAAGGATTCATCTAATACAAATGAACAAATGGCATGTTTTTAGCAGCCCATGTCGGTAGGGAAGCAGTTTGAAGCCGACAAAAAAGACACGTGGAAATAAAGGATTCATCGAATATAGATGACATGTTCTAATAAGCTTTGTACAGAGGACGAAGGTTGGGAGAGGAACCTCCCCTTAAAGAACACCTTTGATGTAATAATAAAAGGTGTTGGGATTTCACATCGTCAATTTTGGCATGGCATTAATGTGTGAAACAAATGAACTCGACTCAAAATAGTAGGATTGTCTCATTAGGAAGCAAGTGGAGTCAACATTCATTCATTGTTACAATAATTGATTGTGTGGTGCTTCTTCTTGATTGTGTTGTGCTTCTTCTGCACAACATGAATGCGAAGAATAAGCTGGCATCATAACAATGAATAAAAAAGGTTCAACTCCTTCCTTCTACACAAGGCACACTCCCTAATAAACGCGCATTACTTAAAAAAAAATCACCATGAATCTCCAAATAAACTAAAACACAAACAACCTAGGCGTACAATTATGCTTCCTAACCTAGACATACAGTTATGCTTCCTAGAAGCCCAAACAAATGAATAGCAGGGATCAGGCCCCAAAAAAATTAAATCCTGAGTAGCTAAGTGAGAGAAAATTTAAAATCCAAAGAGCCCGGATGTGTTTGTGTTGATGTGTTTTAAAATTAATTCTTCACTTAAAGTATTAACGTTTATTTTCATGAATGCCCTCTAGAGGCTAATTATGTATCTTCACCGAGCGAGCGAAACCCTAATCAAAATTCCTCCCAACATCTGCGGTTGCAAAAGATCTACGCCGGAAACAAGTTGCTAAGCTTCAACGGTTTTGGCCTGAAACCCTCACCATGCTACAAGCAATTGTCCTGCTTTCGAGTCTCCACTGTTTGTGTCAGCTCTCGTATGGGGCACAATAGCATGACAACTTTTTTACATTGGGGTGTTGGAGATGCGATGGTTGATGCATGCGAAATGCTTCGTGGAAGCCTAGCATTGCCACGTGATGACAACGACTTGGCACCGTCATCAAAATTTAAAATAATATTTAAAATAAAGGATTCATCGAATATAGATTGCATGTTTTAATAATATTTCGATAGACGACAAAGGTTGGGAGAGGAACCTCCTCTAAAGAACACCTTCGGTGTAATAATAATAATTATTTTACATTACTATTTATCATTACTTTCAATTGCACTCGTACTTGTAAGAAAGACTATTTCATGATGTTTCCCTTTCAGTGCTGCAATAAAGGTGGAATTAGACTACGGACAAGGCAAAAGACAAATGAGTTGCCATTCCATTAGAAAACCAACCTAAATGATAACAGAGCTGCATGGTATAAAACCCCATAAATCTCGCAAGCAGAGCGAGTGCTCTACCATTTGAGACACATCGTCAACAAGTTTTTTCAATGAAATAATTTGAAATAGCATTTAGATAAAAATTGCTTATGTAACTCTTATCTTCAACATCGGTGTAGGTAGAGAGGAGAAATATAAACACTAGCAGCCCCCAAAGTGGGTGAGAGGGAATCTTGAAGGAACCAAAGTAGGTGAAGGGGAATTGGGTTGGATACGTTGTAAAAAAATGGGGAAGTGGAACGTTGAAGAGAATCAAGGTGAACACTTTGCATAAATATAGTAGAATTTTTTTTAGAGAGTGTATATTAGAGTTTTTCTTTTCTAGCTTTTAGTTGAACTTGTTCATGCATAGTTAATGAAAGATTGGTTTGACAAAATTTGTGTTTTTGTTTGTTTGCTTTCTTTTGGCATCAAAGTGTCCTACTATAGTCTCTTGTTTTCTCTTAGCACCAAAGTGTCCTAGTGTAGTTTCATGTTAGACTAGTTTATTAGGATACCTAGATATAATAGGGTGACATGCTCATTACCGAGGTTGTACCTTTCGTCGAGTTTGGGCAACCTCCCACATTGTTAGATGTTTATTACTGGCTTGCCATGCACTTGGTCTTGAACTTGTGACCTCTCATAGCCCAAAGGATTAGAGGATGCTCGATTAACCAAATCGCTTGTAGACCTAAGCCTAAACATGTTTTTTATCTATTCATACATAGATCAAAGTCACACGTCTAGTGCCAACAAAAATGTGCTTTAATCACTAATGGAAGTATGGTTGGAGGATGTGTCAGAGGAGGTAATGAGAATCATGTTCATCATTATGTCAATCCAAGATCGACGACATTTGGGGTCACTAATGGAGGTCTCGCAATGTTCCAATAAAAATCCTAACCAAAATGGGACATGTAGCAAGGAATCATAAGTGATGATAATCTCTCAAGCACTATTAGATTTGTGGGAATCAAAGGCCATTGTTATGTCTTAGCTAATCATCATGGGTAGTTGGTACAATTCAATCAAAGACCGATACCAACTCGATTGAATGAGATCAACAATACAAAGTGCACGAGAGGATTGTCACACCAACAATTTTTGACCAATGGAATGATCATAATACACTATGAGGTGCCTAGATGGATTCTACAACATGCATGCGTGTGCATTGAAGCATCGATAAATTGAATAGAGGATGAGTTAATTCTTGTGGTTGAAAAAAAACCTCCTTTTATTGAATGTGTACAAATGGAATTGGGAAGATCTTGAAAAAGCTTATAGCCATGTAAACATGTTTTTGTATGAGAGAGTGAAGGTGTAGAGGTTAGAGAATGAAGAAGAGACTCAACAAGTAAATTCTTCTGTGGATGAAATAAGATTTAGTCTATGTTCAATTTAATTGTTGGTGAACCATCTAATGTAATTAAACAATTTTAATTTTTGAGAATTATATCTAACATACCATCTTAATTAAATACATTAAGCCCGAGCATTTCTCTATATTTAGATATACTAATGTAGCTTCATCTTAATCCAGATCAATTAAACATTGAGAGGGTTCAACAATAATTTAAAATGTAAATCTCTTGGTGCTTAAAAGATCCCGAGTTAAAATAGATCTACGCTGGTCTGTGTGTGT
The DNA here is from genome assembly GCA_009831015.1 of Picea engelmannii. NCBI lineage: Eukaryota > Viridiplantae > Streptophyta > Pinopsida > Pinales > Pinaceae > Picea > Picea engelmannii. The sequence goes on along the minus strand of ML776756.1, from coordinate 353,620 downwards.
TGTGTGCATGCATTAATGCTCGATATTCTTTTTTAAATTATTATTTTTTACATTACATTTTTTAAATATATTTTGATTTACATGCATGGGTGTTGAACACCTTATCCATGTTAGGTTGTTATTTAAAAAAAATATTATATTGGATTGACTTATATTACATGTCATGTCAATTTTAGGAATAAAAGTTACACATCTCCTTTATTCGTCATTGTGTTATGCATCTAGCTTCTAACATTGCAATTATTGCATGTAATAACCAAATATATAAACTCATTTCAAGAATATAATTATAATTTGGATAGGACAACCCTATTTTGGAAATAAAACTTGGAGTTTAATTAAACTTTATCCTACACAAGGAAATATCTATACAAATCAAATGTAATCCCCAACTTTATGTATGTCTTCTATTTGAGATCCAAGTTGAAGAAAAAAGCACAAACATTTTTTATATAAACATCAATAATTGGACTTTCCCTCAATTGTGGGTGTCTTTAAAAACCTATCATAAACAACCGTGTTACATGATGCAAGACCAATTAAGAAAAATAAAACCAATAAGAACAATCTCATATTATCAAAGTCATGGTTTCAGACTTCCTACACTATGAAAGGAAAGCTCCTTAAATATTAAATGTGTTAACACAAAAGAGAATATTGATCCAATCCATCAAATATTACTATTAGAACCAACAAAAGAGAATGCGATGAAAACGATGAATATTTCTCTTACAACTAAACCTTCTCCATAAATCCCTTGTATGCATTACATATCCAAGAAACATAGACAAAATTGACATACTCGAAAGGATGCATAGTTGGTTGCAATAAAAACTCAGATTGATTTTTACTAGAGGAAATACCATGTGTAGAACTATGTGGTGTCATTTTCTTTTACTTGTCATTTTATATCCTCTCATCATCAATGGCTAGTCACATCAAACACCACTGACCAAATGGTATGATAAACTAACTTACATCCTGAGTGGGATTAATGGTTAAGAAAATGTGTTTCCTCATAAGAGGTCACCAAATCCAAACAAGGGTAGGATATGTACACCTCTGTAGACTTTAGCAGTCAAATCATTGTGTGGAGGGGGTCCCTGTCCCACAAACAAGGGGGTATCATACACCTATTTGGTGCTTGGATTAGCCATGACCTTAAAGTTAGATTATTATCTGGCCTCACCCCCACCTAATATGTTTTTCATATTATCTCCCCCCACTCCCACACTCATATATGAGGGTGGGGGGTGAGGGCGTTAATATGCAAAACATATGAAGTGTGGGATAGGGAATGCCTAAGGGAATGCAAATGGTTTCATTTCTCCAAGACAAGAGGTGTTCTTTTTTGGATGGTCCATAAATAACCAATAGAGGCATTTAATAGGTTCTATAACGAACCTCCCATTCGTGACGACTACAAACCTCATATAACAAGTGGAATTTGTTTTTTGTTTTTGTTTTTAACAAGTGTGTGTGCGCGTGCAAGGGAACCAAACATATTTGACTCTACTTCACCACCCGACGACTAACAAGATGAAACCACGATGATCACAACAAGAAGACATAAGGCGCACAACAAGTAACTGCAAGCATTAAACGACCATAGACATAAGGCGCACAACAAGTAACTGCAAGCATTAAATGACATACTGTGTTATGTACAGTACGAACACAGATGGAAGAATCCATAGTAGTAGATTTTACTATTTCTGCACAGGAAAGCAGGGTGTTTAATCTTAGTTCTCTACTTCGGAGAGAGAGAATGTCAGATAGGCTCCTGGCAAATTGCTCAGGCATAAACTAGTAATCTCTGTCAGGAGGTCGCAGTGGTGGGAACTCTGCCTTTAAAGAGCCCGCGACTACTGATACGACCTTAGAGGTGTGTCGCAAGAGTGGAAACGCTTCCTTTAAAGGGCCCGCGACTCTTGATACGACATTGGATTCTTTACACAGAAAATAATCACACACCCAGACTTATATACAGAGCGACTAGCTTTATCAGATCGAAGAGTCTGATATCATACAACCGTGAGTTTGGACAATTCCAATTATAGTACTAACCCTGAAATTAACCCGACCCTAAACGCCAGCATAGAAATAAACAACAACTTTATTAACCCTAAATTTAACAGCCCAACCCAAGCCAATCAAATAAAAGCACCTTGCAGAAGGAACCCATCAGATAAGGGTGCCCGCCAGAATTAAGGGCAACACAGAATAACCTAATACGCAATAAAAACAAAAGCCAATTGAGAAATAGGAAACTGATGAAGAAAAGCCAGAACCACATGGGCACAACTTCAATTGAAATGTCAAAGGACTCTTCTAAATACGTTTAGTAACTTGTTAAGGTCAATATCATTTAAGTCAGGCATCATTTAACGATGATTCCACTCATGTAATCAGTTCAACTCCTAGGTAGCTTGCTATGCATTTTGAGGAAATGAGCCATTTTACTTAAGTGAAAAATTAAGAATTAAATACCAAAAATCCATTAAAGAAATAAGGGAGTAAGGGCTGCATTATACATCCATTAAAACTAATTACAAGGATAATGCCTACTAACCATAAGTAAGATTTAAACATCAACACATCTTATATCACGCTAACCCTGCGAAATTCCAATTTCAATGCATCTATATGCTATCAAAGAACCGTAGAGCCACAATACATCTTTCCATACATGATAACCATATTACCCAAAATTCCTCTTCCCACACTGATAACAAGAATAATCATTTATTATTATACATAAAGGCACTTTATTGTTCTAATTTAATAATCATTGTAAACTTAACATTCTAAATAATCATTATAAATTTATTGTTCTAAATGATCATTATAAACTTAACATTGTAAATATCACTCTGATTTAATAAACATGGTAATCATTATGGTTCTGATTTAATAATCATTATAACTTAACATTCTAAACAATCATTATAGAATTTATTGTTCTAATTAATCATTATAAACTTAACATTCTAAATAATCATTCTAATTTAATAAACATTGTAATCATTATTGTTCTAAATTAGTAATCATTATAAACTTATAATAATCTATCATTATAATAAAGGAACTTTATTGTTCTTCCTGGTGCAGGAAACATTCCAATAGATGTTTATCAATTATGGATCTAGAAATCTGTATGCGATTAAATCAAGGTGGATGTAACAAAAGAGGTGGAGGTCAATATAATATCCATTTAAATTGCTATCTAGCTGTTAAGTCTAAACGTCCTGTCCAACGAATCAAAGCATGAGATGCTAGCCTAAATGCTAACTAGTGACACAAGGTTAATGCGTAAGGGAAATAGAGGAGTGAGTTCGCTATTGCAACTTCCGTGAGTCAAGTTGAAATAACGATAAAACATGATGGAAAAGTAAAAATAGAATACTTCTGCCAGAATCCCTTCTAAATCCTCCTCCACATCCTACGAAAAATGATTTTAGTAGTTCAAGCGCTGAAGCTTGGCACTTTTAAAAAGGCGACTGTTTAAATAACCTTTGGAACGGGTCAAGGTTTTACAGCTCTACCAGGCGCTGTCTTACCTCCCAAAACGAGGAATTCTGAAGATTGTAAAACAAAATTTTCCTTACCTAGAGGCTCTGCCACCTGTCAATTCTCTTGTCACGGGTGTGGTCTGTCCGTAAAGCCCGGGGCATGCGCTGGTTTAGCAACATCGTAATCTGTGATTTCCTTTTTGGGTAAACAACTTAATCTGAAAACACGGATAACGTGTTTGACTACACAACAATTCAGGATTTGATCCAGGCGTATTGAGCTATCACGATCTACAGCGCGATCAGGAGGGGGTTAGAGAATTTACCCAATCTACGCCACAAAAATTTGCTGGCCGCAGGTGCAGTCTCAGCATCGACACCGGTCTAGGGAGGTCTTATACTTCACGCAAGAGACAACTGGGGAAGGTAAAAAGAAAAGACAACGATGGTCAAGGAAAAGAATGCGACCGGTCTCCCCTTTAACAGGTAAAGGAGATCAGGGGAATTCTTCGCTTCAGAAATTAATAAAGGCCAATAGTGGTATCACTTGGAGCGAAAGATCACGCAGATACCAGAATTAGGGAAGGATGCACAGTAGAATGAACGCGAGATAACTCAGGATAAAATCCAACCCTTAGCCAAGGGTAAGGACAAGTTGAATGCTCTGGAGTCCTGACCGCTACCGTAGAGAAAAGAAAACTGCCAGGGAACTCAGGTGGAAGTGTTGAATGATAAAATTTTAAGGGCAGGAAGGAAGAATCGCCCATGCAAAATCAGGGTTAAAGAAGGAGTTAAGGCCATTTCATTATCAGGTTATCCAATCAAATTCCAGAGACAACTCAGTACCCCCTTCAACAAAAACGCCGTAGATCATGACTCCTATGGCTGTCATTTAATATCTGTCGTGGCATCCCAGCGAAACGATGGCCATGGCACTATAAGCCACCATTCGTTATTGGATGTGGACATCGAATTCGGGTTGAAGGAAAAGTGAGGATACGCTGATGAAATAAACACTCTGAATTTTTCAAATTAATAAAAATTATACTCGCTGCCATACCAACGAAGCACCTCGCTAGAAATATAATCAAAATGTCATTAAAACAAATCTCTGTTTGACCCAAATATATAAAATCGCCCTTCTAACAGGGGGAGATCAGTGCTTGGGGCAGCAACTATCATGGTTCACTAACAATCACTTTTATAGAGGAAACCACAGTGATAACACATTAATGATTTAAAAACGAAGATGTCACATCCAAGAATATGCAGCCACGAGGAGCAAGCAGAGGCTTAAGGATCCCAACCAAGAGACAGTAAACCCAACCAGAAAACTGACCTCAAAACTTTTAGGCGATCGACGAATGGGCAAGGGCTCAAGACAGAAATCTTCCATTTACAATCCCCATACAGATCAAGCATAGATTACTAAAGCATTCTATTCTACAAATAAAAATAACATACCTTTGCCTTATTGCCTGCCTCGACTAGCGTCCGCGCGCTCCTTGCTGCTCCCGCTCGTCGATCGTCGAGACTACACCGGTACCTCCCAGCCAATCACTAGGGGTAATCTGCTTCCCCCTTAGCCCCCCAAGCCGCAAAGGGGCCACACACAATCCAGATGGTCCGTCTAGCATCCCAGCTCGCCTCGCAAGGCCGAGCTACCACTCCTATACGAGCTGGAAATCCCAACTCCTCACAAGCAATCAATCAAGTCACAATTCCGGCAGCGTAACATTACGCTAACAACCGATCCCCCTTTCTTCCTCATCTTCCCTTTCTTTTATAGAGTTGTCTGAACCTCACACTTTCCCTAAATCACTTTTAAATTAAGTTTTAACAAAAATATTCTAAATATTCTGCTTCGCACAAGTGTCATCCATCCCCCTCTTTCCTCCAATAATTATTTTCTTTAAATTATTAAATTACTCATTTCCCTCACCCACCTAGAGTTGCTCCTAAATTTCCTCCTAGGTGTTCCTAGATCCCCTTACATGTTTTAAATAATTTCCCTAAAAATG
>ML776756.1:335527-347270 GCA_009831015.1 Picea engelmannii | reverse complement strand
CACCGATGCCTCTGCATCCTCAAGGTCCAAAACCCTGCACACTCAATAAAACTGAGTCAATAGCACCTGTCTACGTCAAAGCAGTAAAACATCATGTCATCTATCATAACACATCATAATCAAGGATAAATGTTTTAACATCAGAAAAGTCAAGATCACTTGCGAGCAAGTGTCCTCAAAGAATAAGTTTTCTCAGTGCGCCAGAGCGGGATGTTATAGGTTCCATGAATAGGAGGGAATTTAGGGTGATCATTTCATTGTGAGACATTTTCATGGGTTGTTGGTATAACTTAGTGAAATGCTAGAAACAATTAGGTTGGATAAGATTAATAGGTCACGATGCACGGAAATCAAAGAAGATACTACTCACACATAGAGATGATTTGATTGGCACTCATTAGTATACCCCACCATCAAGTGGTCCTTTGTACCGGACAAATTACAAGTGTTATACTTTAATATGATTCCTCTCGACTTGAAAAATTAAATAAAATTACTTGAATATGATTTTGAATCCATTTCTCTGGAGATTTTCTTCCCCTTCCTCTTTAGTAATCATTTTACATTTTATTATCAAAAAGTGTTATTTGTCGAGTGGGACACCTTGCTAATGGTACACCACTTCTGCCATAATCATTGCCAAGTACTGGATGTAAATCCTCAAGTTTGAAAGAAGCATGCATATTATTTCCTTTTTGTTTTATTAAGAATGAAACTTATGCTATTGTAGAAGTCTTCTCTTTGAAGTTTATACTGGATCAATTTTGGCTTTGAATGTTAATACAAGCATTAGTATTCAACACTATTAATGATATTTGATTGTTTATATTTTAAATCAAGGTCTTATGTGAATGATATGTTATTGGAATTACAATTTATTTAATTTTTTATTGTTAATGAATTAGATTGATTCATCTTTATTATATACATTATTTCAGTGTTATTCTATATATGAATATTGTCTTGATTAATAATCTGTGTTAATTACTTAGGAATATTTATTAATTCATACACAGTTGTTATACTCAAGCATATGTTCTGAAGATCTATATCTTTTTTGAATATCGCTTATCCTAGTCAATTCATATACGGCTATAATTATATCTGAGAATTAGATTAGTTTTATCTACTAAATTATATTTTATTCAGTTTTTCATTCTTATTTCAAATACTTCTTATTCTTTAAAAGAGAAAAACAAAATCTCCTTTCGTAGGAGTAACTTTTATAAAAATTATAATTAGTCATTTCTTGTAGATAGTTTTAAACCTGTATATGTTTATATTTCAGCTTGTTATTTGATCAAGAATAAAATCTATTTAATCAGATAGAAAGTGTATATATTTCTCTTAGATTTAGTTTAATTTATAGATTAGGATAGTTATAGGTAACTGGACCTAAACCGGTCGAAATTGCCATTTACAATGGATAAGGGTCTAATCGAGATCCTGACTGGGTGAATTTCTAAATGTTGAACATGGTCATGTTTGACAATCAACATTTTGGCACCAGAAAGAGAGCCAGCTGATAATGAATAGACAAAACAACAAACAAAACCAAAGACCATTCAAGTAGATCAACTTCACCCACAATATATTTTGTTGATGCACAATTAGAATCTCCAATTGGAAGAACTGTAAGTGATATTTCTTCCAGTTTTTTTAGTTCACCAGAATTCCAACAAATAAGACAACAAATAAAAGATATTAGAAATCAACTAGAAACTTCTCAAGGATAGTCTAATTCTATAGATTCTGTTATCCAAGAATTAGGTGTTCTTACAAGAGTGCAGAGACATAGATTAGGTATTGAACCTATTCATTTTCAAGTTCCCATCCAAATTATAAAAACCAATGTTAAAAATGTTAGAAATAATTCTCCATCTACTCCTCCTTCACATACACCTTTGCATACATCTCCTCTTCCATGTCCTCCTCCATATCCTCCTTTCCAACCAAATATTATGGCCGAAGTACCGAGAACACAATGGAGAATTTCGAGAGCATTTAATGTTCCTAAAAATCAACATGACTTACTTAAAAATCCAAATAAATGGTTACCAAAATTTAATCCAGAATCAAAAGAAACCCCTGGCGATCATATCGATGAATTTATGTTAGTTGTCAATTTGAGAGACGTTGAACATGGAGACGTTGCATGCATAATTTTCCCATATACTTTCGAAGGAGAAGCCTCTACTTGGTATTTCTCATTACAAGCTAATTCTATTACAAATTGGGATACATTTGAAGATTTATTCATTAAAAAAATCAGAGATGATAAGTCTTCATATATTTTATTAGTATAATTATCTAAAATTAAAATGGGTCCTAAAGAGAAATCAAATATTTTAATCAAAGATTCCTTAAAATTCTCAATAAAATATCTGAGACACCCAAACCTGGTTTAGACATTCATATTAACTTTTATTCTTCTGCTTGACCAATCTCCATTGCTATGTCTGTTAAACACGCAAACACACATATTTTGATTGAAGCAATGCAGGAAGTTTTGGATGTAGAAAAGGAAATATCTATTATTGCAATTAAATCTCCAAGGGAAGATGCAAGATCTTCTCAAGCAACCAAAAAAGTAATCATCAAAGAAGAAAAGAAAGATAAAAATGTTTTTGATATGGACAGATTATAGAAAGTCATGAAAACATTAGCAAATGAAATAGTGGATGTTAAAGGAAAGGTAGACAAAGTTTCAAATAAACCATTCAAACCTTTTTTCAAGAAGAACACACAGATTCCACCTGGTGGCCAAACTTGAGAAGGAGTTATTGTTGATGAAGAAGAAGGAGAGGATAATGAGGAAGTTAAAGATACTAATTTGTTTTGGGATATTGATGGATTTTTTGATGAAGAGGATTTAAAAGAATCTCTTGCTCCTCAAACCCGAAGTAAAAGTATATCTTATACTTTTGAATCTTCTCCAACAAGAAATACTTCAAATTCACAACATGTAGAAAACAAGTCAGCTTCAAAAATCCTTTTTGTTGCTGATAAAATCGATTATGATATTATAGAAGATATGAAAAATAATAGGGAAAACATTTCCCTTTATGAAATAAGTAAACTGAATTCTCAAAATAATAGTTTATTAAGGGCCTTAGGATTTTCTGATAAGACAATTCCATCATCTACTACAATGACAAACAAAGAAAAAAATTTAACAGTTCAAACCTTATCTTCTGATGTAGACATTGGTTCAATTCTCATAGGTGATAGATCAAGGTCACATACTCCTTCTTTTCTTTTGACTTTTGAAATTTTTAATAAAAATGTACATAATTGTTTAGCTGATTCTGATGCATCTTTGAATATAATGCCTTATTCAGTTTTCCTGCAAATCAATGCACAACCACAAAAATCGACTATTCAAATTGTATAATTAGATAGAACTAGGGTAAAAGTTTTCAAATAATAGATATTATCGTTGTTGATATTCCAAATGCTTACGAATTAATCTTAAGTTGAGATTGGTCTGAAAAAATTAATGGATATTTCTCAACTAATTGATCTCACCTTTGGCTTCCATATAATGGGAAACCTAATCAAATTCATGTTAATAGGGGAAAACATATGCAACATAATGTGACTAATCTAGATGGATAAAATGAAACCGTGGATTTTGCTAATGACATTGTTGGGAATTATTCTGCTGACTCTTATTTTGGAAATTTTAATGCTCAGATTTCTCCTTTTCAACACAGAGTTAAAAGCTCAGGGATTGAAAATTTCTGTCAAATAGATTTTTCCTGTTGTATTAATTTTGTAGATAATTGTAGATAGTTCTGTAAATTATCCATTTTGGAAATTATATTTTGATGGATCTAAATATAATGAAGGAGCTGGTGTAGGTTGTATTTTAATCAATCTTGATGGTGAAAATACTATGTTAACCCGCAAATTAGAATTCCAACGCACTAACAACACCGTCAAATGTGAAGCATTAATTAAGGGTCTAAGGAAAACTATCAACATGAATGTGCAGGACATCTTGGTTTTCGATGATTCATAGATCGTCGTTAAACAGGTAAAACTTAAAATTCATTGCGTTTTTAATTATTTTAAACATTAACAACAATTGGCTCAGGATCTCAGTAGAAAATTTTGTGCATTCAATATTATTTCTATATCTAGAATTCAAAATGCTAGCACAAATCTATTGACTAACGTAGCTTCTAGACTTAGTTCTCCGAAAGATTTCTCTCTGGATATATTCTCTATTGAATTGATTTTAGACCTTTTGTTCTTGATAACATAACCAATTGGCGTGTATTTAATGATGTTGCTGATATAATCAATTTTCTTTCTTCAGAGGGAACATATGAAAATGATATCATTGATAAAGAATCACACTATTGGATTATGTTGTTCTCCTTTTGAAAGAACAACTTTCATAAAACTTCTTATGCAGTATAAATATGTCTTTGCATGTTCATATGATGAGATGGAAACTTTTGATACATCAGTAATTCAACACACCATTCCTATGATTTCGGAAGAAAAAACAGCTCAACAAAAGCTAAGGAAAATTCATCCAAATCTTGAATCCCAAATTAAAAATGAACTTAATAAATTGCTTAAAGCAAAAATCATCTTTCCAGTGAGACATTCCAAATGGGTATCAAATCTTGTGCCCGTAAGAAAAAAGAACGAAGACATACGAATTTGTATTGATTTCAGAAACTTAAACAAAGCCTCTGAAAAATATAACTTTACATTACCTCCTATGGAACAAATTTTTCAAGCAGTCTCAGGTTATGAAATGATGCCATTTTTAGATGGATTTTTCGGATATATTCAATTCTTAGTACAACCCAATGATAGAATCAAAACTACTTTCAAAACTAAATTGGGTACTTACGCTTATCAAAAAATTCCTTTTGACTTAGTCAACGTAGACGCAACCTTTCAACGAGCTATGGATATTTCTCTTCGAGGATTAATCAATAAATATGTTGTTGTTTACCTAGATGGCATAACAATTTATTCCAAGAATTGTTCATATCGTATTTCTCATCTTAAACATGTTTTTGAATGATGTTGTAAGTATGTAATTACTTTAAATCCTAAAAAATCATTGTTTGGTCTTCAAGAAGGTAAAGTTTTGTGATTTACAGTTTCCAAGGAAGGTGTTTCAATTGATCCTTCTAGATTTAAGAATATATCCAAAATTCCTTTGCCTCATAATAAAAAATCTATGCAGTCTTTTCTTGGAAAAAATAATTTTGTGAAGAGTTTTGTCCCTAATTTCACACAAACAGTCTTACCTCTCCAACATATGATTAGAAAATACATGATATTCAAGTGGAATGCAATCGAAAAAGAAGATTTAAATTCTATAAAGCAAACAATCATTCAAGCACCTTCTTTACTTTCTCATAATTTCAATAAAGAATTTGTTCTTTATACATTTTCCTTTGAACGATCTTACGCATCTATGTTATCACGGGAAAATGATCAAAATATAGAGGTAACAATTGCTTTTGAAAGCTCAACATTACAAGGTGAAGACTTAAATTATACTGATGTTGAAAAACAAGCTTATGAAGTTTTCAAATCCATGAAACATTTAAGACCTTTCCTGATCAAATCTCACACCAAAGTATTAGTTCCGCACTCTTCAATTAGAAGCATGCTTATTTATAAATATTTAGGAGATAAGAGAGAAAATTGGGTAACATCATTACTAGAATATGATTTAGAGATAAAACTTGCAAAACATGTATGAGGTCAAGGTTTATGCAAGTTATTAACTGAAAGCATCGACACTTACATCTGAAAATGCATATAATGTAAAAGACATTGCGAATGTAAAACAAGTATGTGCTACTCATGATAATCCTGATTCACAATATTTAGATTTAATTTATTATCTGTCTCATGGTACTACACCTTTTCATTTGGATTTTAAAAAGAAACCCACTTTAAGAATAAAATCCATACAATATCAACTCATCAATAATGTTCTTTTCAAAAAGAATTATGATTCAATTTTACTTAGATGTTTAGAAAAACAAGAGGCTGATAACGTTTTATTTGACATACATAATGGACTTGTAGGTGGTCATTTTGGGGTTGATACAACCACACACAAGATTTTACATGTAGGATATTACTGGATGACCTTGTTTAAAGACTCTCATGCATATGTTCTAAAATGTAAAATCTATCAAATTTCAACCAGACGAAATAAGAAACCAACATTACCTTTTCATCCTGTGATCATTGAACAACCATTTGAGCAATCGGGACTCAATAGTATCAGTGAAATTGTCCCTAACTCTTCCAAACAACATAGGTATATTCTTACTGCCACCGATTATTTTAAGAAATGGGTGGAGGCCATTCCCTTGAAATCAATTACAAACGATCATGTAATTTCATTCTTAGATCGGTTTATTATTACAAGATTTGGTCTATTTATCCTCTTTAAATATACTCAATATCCTCTTGCAATCTGTAAAAATTCAATATCCTTTTTTTTTAAATATACTCTATTTATATATACTCCACTCATTGTTAATGTTATTATTGTGCTTGACATTATTGTTAAACTTATCAATTCAATAATTATTCCAAGAGCTATTTATTATTCTCTAATAATTGTCATGATTATATCAAGACAAGTTGTGCTTTCAACAATGCTTGGGTTGAAAATTGCGCACCCTCAGTCAAGTTGATTGGAAACTTATCTTCAGATAAGTATCTCTAAATTTTTCTTGAAATGTTGTATGCAATCAAGTTTATTTGTGAATTGATGTTTGCATGGGATAATATGTGTCGTTACCATGAAATGTCTATGAAGTATGGATTTCGTAGTTTTCTAGTACAATTGAAATTATTTCTTCAAACATAGCATTGCCATGTTGTTTTCATTGATTTATTATCCTCTCTTTCTATTTATAAAACCATGAAAGTAAAACATGTGGTGGCATTAAGAATGAATTCTTGATTGGAATTTAAAATTACCATTATAAATCATGTACACAAATCGAGGGATATAAACCTGAATGGTGTAACTATGGGGGTGACCCGATTATGAGTTGTTGATTGGATGCTACAATTGGGTAAAGTGTACTTTTGGATTGATAATAGTGTGATTGTGTAGAAAGCATGAGACTACAAGTTATGTTGGGGTCCAGTAAGCGTTATATTGTAAGCTAAAACCAAGTATATTTGTCCTCACTGTTTAAGAAGACATTACTTGTAAACACTATCAAGGGAATGTGTCTTTATATAAATTCAATAAACATTGAGAGGTTGCAGTGAGGATTTCAAATATTAGAGAAGATCCCTATGTAAACCATAAATTCCCTATGACCCTTACTGTAACATCACCTAAACACACCTAAACACAATATGTATATATTTTTAAATATACTCTAATTATATATACTCCACTCATTGTTAATGTTATTATTGTGCTTGACATTATTATTAAACTTATCAATTCAATAATTATTCCAAGAGCTATTTATTACTCTCTAATAATTGTCATGATTATATCATGACAAGTTGTGCTTTCAACAATGCTGACTAAATTCACCATCGTTAAAGTATAATCTTGTCCAATTAAGGACTTCCAATTTCCAAGGATTAGTCGTATTATATTTCTTACAACCTTATATGATTTTTCTTGTTTGTATATCTACATCTATATCAATTATTTATATCATTCACAAACCCCTTGTTATCATACAAATATAGGAAGTGGTTGTGTGGTAAATTTAATGCCGTTACAGGAGATCGAACCCGTGTCGTTTGCATGACAGGCAATAATACTCAACACTATACTCAAACTAGTATGAGATTTCTGAAGGGCAAGGGTATAAAAAGAATTCGGGTTTGTCAAGCATATTTATGTGAAAGGGGGTTTGGTTGCAGGGAACGGAAGGGAGTCTGTGTCAATTGAATTGAATGACCGGATAGAACACCTATTGAATGACCGGAGTTTGTTAAGCTGTAATTTTAAATTAAATTATTAACATTATTCTAAAGCATATTTTAAATATTTACTTTTTTAACTATCTATTTTTAATTTTTTAATTATCTAAACCTAGAAAAATTTCACTTCACCTTCATTAAATTATTAAAATTATTATAAAACATATTTTAAATATATATTTACTTCTTCAACCATCACCTCCTAACTTCTTAATTATCCAAACCCATGAGAACTTTGCCTCCCATGAGAACTTAATTATCCAAACCCATGAGGCATCCCAGGTTTAAGAATCTTTTAAAATCCTCAAAAGTTTCTATTTTTCAAATTGATATTTTTATTCACTTTGTGGTACTGCCAAACATCAAATCCTTCATAGTTCACTCACGCTCCCATCAATTGTTAAAACTATTTTTCACATTATACTCGTTGTAAGGTTTATGATTTTATATTTTTCACATTATACTCGTTGTAAGGTTTATGATTTTATATTTTTCACATTATACTCGTTGTAAGGTTTATGATTTTATATTTTTCACATTATACTCGTTGTAAGGTTTATGATTTTACATTATATTAATAGTAAGGTTTTTTTTTTGGAGTGTATATGTAAGATTTATTCTTAAAATATTGTATGTGATTTTTTTACTAAAAAATATAGATGGCATAATCTAGTGTATTAGCTCAATCAATTTGAATGCATTGTTTGAACGCGGAGTTCATTGTGAGATCTCTAATTTAAAGTGATTGAAGTTATAGTGACTTGAGACCCACTAGGTTACCAACTATATTGTGGCTATTGGTTGAGCCACCTTCCAACATGATATTTCAAGGAAGAGGGGAGGATTCAATAAAGTTTTATTTGGAAAAAAATGACATTGATGACTCGAGTTTTTCAAATTTTCTCCATTTCTTCTTGAAAATTTCTCAGTTGTTACTCCTTTTTCCTTTTATTGTATGATGAAATGGATTTGCATAGGTTGCATAATGGTATGGTATATTTTAAAGGCATATGGATCTTGTGTCTCATAAATTTATTCTTCAAGTAAAGTAGAAAATCAAATGAGGTAGGGGAAACTAATAAAACAATGCTTACTCTTGCACTTGTTATACTTGGTCTAATTGAACATTTGCCACGCGTGTCTTATAGATGACACACATAATCACTCTAGAATGGGTTATTATTATTCTGATTAAGCATTTTCCACATGTGACTTGCAAGGGACACCTCAATGCTGCGATACCTTTTAAGGGCATATGAATGATGCCTCACATAAATGAATTCTTCATGTAGAGCAAGAGAGGCATGAGAAAAATAAGACACCACTTATACTTGGATGGGTTATTAGTCCTTTGGTTGAGAATTTTCTTCATGTGACTCTTGAGGGACACCCTAAGTACATGGGTTTTTCAAATTTTTTTCTATTTATGCTTGAAATTTTCTTTATAATTTGTTACTCTTTTTTTTTTCACTGTATAATGAAATGGTTCATTATTAACTACATAATCTTGTTCAGATATATTTTATAAGCACATGGATGTTGTCTTGCCTAAATTAATTCTTCTAGTAGAGCTCGAGAGGCATGGGAACTCAATAAAACACTAATTACTCTTGGATGGGTTATTATTGAATTGGTTGAGCATTTCTTAATACTCTTAATCATGTTGCAAACTTACTATTTATTTAATTTTGTTATAAGTTCCATGCTACACATTATTATTTATCCTTGTTAAAGGTTAATGCTATAGACTTACTATTATTTATAATTTTCTAAATGTTTTTTAACAATTTGTTAAATGCTTTAGAATATTTACATTTCAATATAGTCTTATAAAAACTATTATATTCCTTTGCCACTTCAAGGGTAATTGCTAGTTATAATTGAGATAACGTGTATGGTCAACCAAGTCATTCGTGGTTTTATCCATTTATCCTTTTAACTTGATCTATGAAATAAAAGTTACATAAAGAAAATCATATTCATATATAAGAGGGAGATGCAAGGTATTGATCCCCATGCCTCTCACATGTTAAGTGATCACTCTACCATATTAGTTATGTCCCCTTGTGAGAGAATGCCTAGTTTCTTTCTTTGACATCTTGGGATATTTTTATCAAGAGTGGAGTGGAATGTAAACATAATGGTGTTTGTAAGATGTAGTCAACATATGTACTAATGGTCAAACAAAGGAAATTTTATGATGATTTTTGAGAGGGTTCTTGGTTAGGTATTTTGTGATTGTTGAATTCATTATTATTGATTAGTTGATTGATATTTGTGCTTGAGGTTGGATGGGGGTTGATAGAAGAGAGGGGGCTCAAGATCTCGAGGGTAGCATCAAAACCTAAATTTCATTTTTTACACTTGATCTATCTTGGGTAAAGTGTGTGTATCCACCTTCTCAATGTTCATGAGTGTCGCTTGTGAGTTTGTGATTTATGATCATAACTAACATAGGGGAAAACTTTAATCTCAATTGAGCATTTGGCTAGGAGATTTGCCACTAATATATCTTCATTCCCAAAGGAGGAATTGTTGTGAATCATTGTTTGGTGAGGTTTTCATTAAGGTGAATGGAACACACTCTATTTATTTATTTTAAACTTCTTATGTTTTGATCTAAGTTTATAAAATTGTGTTACACATAGAAGTTATGATTACTTAAACAATATTGTTTAATTATTGATAATAAAAAATAGCCTTAAATATTGAAGCAACTTTAGCTAGCATTCCCTAACACTTATCATTAGTTGGATTGTTACAATATTATGCAAAATCATC
This sequence comes from Picea engelmannii, assembly GCA_009831015.1. NCBI lineage: Eukaryota > Viridiplantae > Streptophyta > Pinopsida > Pinales > Pinaceae > Picea > Picea engelmannii. The sequence continues at coordinate 336,533 of ML776756.1, read as the reverse complement.
ACATATAAAAAGTAAATAGAAGAATACCTAAAAGAGAGATCATAGACAACAAACACACATTTGAATGCTACGAAATTGAAATATCTAAGATTCTCAATCTAGTCTATTTTCCACTCAAAGTGAAATTCCTTTTATTCGATGGTAACCTCCTAACCCGATATTTATTAAATTGAAATGTGATGCAATCTTACGAGAAAATCTAGCTATAGTAGGTATCAAAGGGATCATTAATAATTAAACATGTGTTCCAATGGGATATTTTGAGTGTCCACCCAAAATTATGCAAATATTATATCTCTCAAAATAGGCACTGTACTAGTCAAAGCTCTTAATATTTGGTCTTTAATAATTTCAGGAGATTCTGAAAGGAAAATGAATACTTCAAGGTGATGAATACAAAATCACTCTAGGAAAAACTAGGATTGATGAGAATTTATCATCCTCATATTGATGTTTAATCCACCTAGTGAAGGTTTTTCAACTAGTGACTTTCTTAAAAAAAATACAATATATTTCTAAAATTGGGATTAAAAGAACACATTTTTTTGGCTAATTCGAGTGCATAGTGAGAGTGGGGAAGATAACTAGTGTGAAAACGATGAAATATCTAGGCTCAAGACTAAATTCCTTTTGAATTAAGTAATGCATTAGAACATACAATCATGAGATGGGGAGATTTGGATCTTCATCCTAGTCAATCCATTTAAGAATATAATGATAAATTATGACCTTATTTTGATGCATCAAGTTGTGAAGACGAAATAAGATGCAATTATTTACATTAAATATTGACATAATATTCCAAACTTACATCAATTGTCAATGATTATTTAAAAAAAACGTCAACTCAAATGCATTAGTTGTAATTAGATTAATAATTTTTTGAATGAAAAAATAATGTAAAGGGAAAACTCTCTTATAGTTAATAATTTGTAATGATATAAGGACAATTTCATTAATTTACGAAGACCAGTAGCTCTCTATGTCCATGGACCCCCCCCACCCC
>ML776756.1:292971-335482 GCA_009831015.1 Picea engelmannii | reverse complement strand
AAAAAAAAAAAAAAAAAAAAAACGCGAGAGAACATGGGGAAGCTAAGATTGGTGGGGTATTGATTGCTCACCAACATGAACAACATCTCAACAATTAGAGTATCTTATAAACCCATTAACAACATCATATCTCACTTACAAGAAATTAAACCTGGATGGGAAAGATAACAACCATTCCTCTCAATCACCCAAAATATATTCAATGGATAAAATATATAAAAATATACTTTCAAATAATAAAAATTTGATATGAAAAATAACAATTAAAATTACCTAATTCATCATAATCTTATGTTCAAATATTACATCCTCTATCATTCTTTAGCATACTTCACCATCTTATTAATCCATCAATCTTTAGCATACTTCACCATCTTATTAATCCATCAATCTTGAGCATACTTCACCATCTTATTAATCCATCATAAATGTTTAAAAACTTATACCAAAATGGAAAAGAATATACATGTTTGAAGCATAAATAACCAAATATCTTCGTAACTCAATATCTATCTCTCACAAATTCTCTATTCATTTATAAACCATATTGTATGTTAGCAAAGTTCAAGGAAGCCGTTTCGATATAAAGGTCTAAGGGCTCTTAAAACATATCCATAACCTTTAACAACATAACCATATAAGTTGTATGATATCATTTAATTATAACCAAAAACTATAACCATATAAGTTATTTGATATCATTTAATTATAACCAAAAGCTTTGGTAATTAAGCACGCATAAATCAAAACAACGTGGGCGATTTTAATTATTCGTAAGTGGAAATGTGTATGTAATATATATATATATATTTGTTTTTGGATGGAAATTTGTAAGTGGAAATTTGTTAATGAATTTTATAAAATTTTAAAACATTTAATGATATTTTTATAAAGGTATTATAAATTTTAAGAAATTTATATAATTTAAAAATATTTTGGTAATATTTTTGACTTATTTAAAGAAAACATTTTTTTGGGATTTGAGAGTGATGGATAACATAATCCAAATCTAAGAGGGTTTTCAAGGTTCATGAATCACTATGGCATTAAAAGAATATGCAATTTCTATATTGTTCATGTTTAAAATTTCCATATTTTCATGTTTAAATTTAGTAAAATTTAATTTCTAAATTTTAACATAAACAAATAAAAAAATTGCTGAAATCTGACATGAATAAATTGAAAACTAGTCAAAACTTTGCCTCTTTAAGCAACTCCTATAAAGATGAAGGTATGGGGTATCTATAAGATTGAGATGCAGGGTATTGATCTTTATAGGAGATTAGGAGATGCAGGTTATTGATTCCCATATCTCTCTCATTCATTGACTTCTATAAAGATGGAGATGTAAGGTATTGATCTTTTTATTGAAAACGTAGTTTGTAAAATTTGTAGAATATAATAAAATATGATAATGTATTACAATTTTTTTTTAATTAAATGGTAAATAATAGGTATATGTTGAAATAATATTTAATTTGTTAAAAAATTGGATTCATTGATAAGGAGTGAAGTGTTTTTTTACTAACATGTAAAATTCAATGTCTTATATTATATAAGATTATCTCATAATCCATATCCACATAAATGAATTAATTAGAGCCTATCTCTATGTTCTTCAATTAAAATAAACCAACTAAATTACCAATTATATTATTGATGATATTAGATCACCATATATTAAAATATTGATTTTTTTTTCCAAATTTTCATTTTTAAAATTAAATTATTTCATTAAAATATATTAATAAAATAAATAATAAATACTACCCAATTTATTTATTGATTTCAAACAAAACAATTATAACTCATCATCATTCTGCTTGCTTTGCCGTTACAATTAGTTGGTTCCTCCCATATAACTAAATAATAAAATTAAAATAAATATAATTTTGTTAATGCCAACGGCAGGGTGTTTCGGCCTTGTATATGGTTTATTAAAAACCACCCAAACAAATTTCATTTTTGTTGAAATTCAATGAAGTAAAAAATCTATACATATTATAGTTCCAGGTTGTTTTAGGTATTTCAAAGTTTTGGATTGTTTCATAGATCCTCAATGAACTATTTTTTTTTTGGAAATTTGACTTATAAAATTACCCCGGAAAATAGTTTTGAATTTTATTGGATATAGCCGTAAAATATGACTGCCGGATTTCATTTCAACACAGATGTTGACGGGAGAGATTGAGGTCAAGTCTACAATGCTATTTTCACTAAACTTTTCTTCTATTTTACTTAATATAGTCGGCCGTCTTAGCTCAGCTGGTAGAGCGCGTGGCTTTTAACCACGTGGTCGTGGGTTCGATTCCCACAGACGGCGCTTTTCTGGTGTGTTGCTCTGAGAATTTGTTAAATTCAGCGTTAAACTTGAACCGTAACAGGTTAAATTCAGCGTTAAACTTGAATTGTAATTAGCATTTTGGATTAGAGAGCCGAGTTTACTGAATTCAGCTTTAAACTTGAACTGTAATAGGTTAATCTCTGGGAGGGCCGAATTTGCTGAATTCAGCTTTAAACTGAACTGTAACAGGTTAATCTCTGGGAGTTGTAACTAGTATTTTGGATTAGAGAACCATAATCATTAGAGGGCCGAATTTGCTGTATTCAGCTTTAAACTGAACTGTATTTTGGATTAGAGGGCCGAATTTGCTGAATTCAGCTTTAAACTGAACTGTAACAGGTTAATCTCTGGTAGTTGTAACTAGTACTTTTGGATTAGAGAACCATAATCATTAGAGGTCTTGGTAACTCGATAAGCAGAAATTTTGATTGTTGTAACGTGTAATTTTTTTTATTAGAGAATCATAATCAATGTAACTAGATAAGCGTAACATTTGGTTAAGACAGTAACCAGTTTAGACACATCTCTATTTTTTTATGGATTTAATTGCCATTATTGTCCCATAAACAAGTGACTCTTATATACAAATAAATATTTTATTTTTTCTTTTAAGAAGTCACAAGTTTAAATCCAGAAAAGTAGGGTAGAGTCGGATATGTATACGTGAAGAGGATCTCTTGTCCCACAAACAAGTGGGGTTTATACACCAGTTTAATGTACAACTTGACTTAAAACTAAATTATTACTAGCATACCCTCGAAGCAGGGGAAAGGAAACACCGAAGTGAATTGAGGTGGTTAAATTGTTGAAAGATGATGGGTTTTTCTTCTAAATGGAAAATGAATACTTCAAAGTGTCCATCTTCATCCCACATCTCACAAAATATTTTCACAATCTTGTAACAATATAAATCACCAAAGTGCATGCCCACATGCGTTAAATTGTTGAAAGATGATGGGTGGAAAATGAATACTTCAAAATGTCCATCTTCATCCCACATCTCACAAAATATTTTCAACAATCTTGTAACAATATAAATCACCCAAGTGCATGCCCACATGCAATAATCGCAGATATGTGACCGTGACTCTATGTAATTAACCATATGAGAGATGACAAAAGATCTCATAGAACCAACCTCTTAAGGAAGACCTTAGACATAATTATTATATCTAGATGTAAAAATATATTGAACCTTTAGAATTACTAGAACAATCTATCACTACATAAATCTTTAAAAAATCTTGAGCACTAGTAATAAATTTGTGGAATAGAGAATCTAAGTTGTATAATGAATAGTTAGGTTATGGATAAAAGACAAAATTTTAATTGTACATGTTTTTATTTAATCTATGGGAAGATTGGTCAAGTGGCATGGATATTCACATCGAACTAAATGATCAAACATGATGTGATAGAAATGATATAATGCTAGAGGATTTGTAAACAATGATCAATTAGAAAAAGGGATAACTTAACTATGAAAGTGTGCATTTAAGTGAGTATGTAAGAATCAACCAATGTCAATGAATGACAACCATCATTCAAAATTAATATATATTGTAGTGTTGAACTTAAACTATAAAGTGTGAACAAATTGACATCTAATATAAGCTCAAAATATCATTGAGCAATGACCAATTTACCATCTAATATAAGCTCAAAATATCATTGAGCAATGACCAATTTACATGGTCACATAAATGAATCTAATTCTAGTAAAAACTATTTTTGAGGAGGGATTTCCTTCGAAAAGTGTAGAGGTACTTTTTCATACAACTTGCAACCTCAATGGGAAATGAATGGTCGACAATCCACATACCAAAAGATATATCGACCCTCGGATAAATCAAAGTCCATTAGCTACTGAAAATGATGCCAAATGTTTGAATGGGTTTTGATAAAATATTCCTAATACTTCACATGAGAAATAAGTTGGAACTATACGTATATAGTGAATGTGTACATGCCATAATTTTCAAACAATATGTAGGAATTGTTCCGTGGTTGTCTCAGAAGAAAGCATATTGGCACTAGGCAAGCCAACCCATAAGTTAACAACCCCTAGTTTGTAAAGACTTGCAAATTAAATTTGTGTATTTCCAACTCTCATTCTCCCATAATTTAAAATTTAAAATTTAAAATGGGTTTCCTGCATTGGAAAACATATTCGGATAAAATTTAAAATTGGAATCATGCACTATTTTTTATTCAACTTGCACACGAAGTTGTGGTGTAAAAAAAATTCAACAATAGGGGTTTCGAGTTCTATCATCTCGCTAGCAACAATATTATTTACATAATATTGAAAATTAAAAATAATATTATTTACTTAATGACAATTAAGATTTTATCATATTTAATATAACTTATATGATGTAATGAGAAAATGCAATTTTTTAATGAAATAATACAACTTGAGTGGGCCTAATGGTTAAGAACACATGTTTCCTCGTGAGAGGTCACAAGTTCAAATCCAAAGGGGGTAGGGTATGTATACCTCCGTAGACTTTACCAACTTGCAACAGATTTTATTAAATAAATAAAAACAAAAAAAAATTGCAAAGAAATGAGTTTGAGTACAACTAAATATTATGACCAAGATGAAGATAATATTGTAAGAGAATCTATATATGCATGCCAAGAGGGTTGCAACCCAATTTTTATCCATGCTCAATTGGCTACATAATTTCTTGTAGTAATTAACTCTACTATTCACTTGGCCATTGTTTCCACTGGTGCATTCCCCATTGCATTCCCCACTATTGATATCTTTGATTGTTCCATGGAATCCTTGCCATGTTGATGTCTTTGATTATCCCACAGAAGCCTTGCCCAGAGGTTATGGATTATGGTAGAATGAAAGTTATTGTTCTTCATACAAAACCACATGGATGTCTTGAATGAAATCGTAGCGTCTTGCCCCACCATCTCTGGGTTATTCAACCCATCGAACCCAATGCTCTGCCCCGCTGCTCCATGATTGTAATTTTTGCATGCATTAACAAACAAAGTCAGTAACAATCCAACATACACTCAGTCTGATTGTAATTCCTACATGCATTAACAAACAACGTCATTAACAATCCAATATACATTCAGACTGTTTGGCTTAGCTGCTTCTTCCATTAGATATTGTGATTATAGAAGCTATGCTTCTGTGATTATCAGGAGTAGAGTCACATGATCGATCAATAAGAACCAACTTAGTTGCATAGGCCCACACCTATCTCTTACAGCTCGTACACGACCATGTGCTTGAACTCATAAACGACCACGTACTTGAACTCTGACAATAGTTTGATGAAGGATTTATCTGGTTGATGTAGCACAGTCCTGACACAAAAAATAATTGGTAAACTTTTTCATTCATCAAGTAACTGAAATCAGATTATAGATAGATTTAGATAGAGCATAATATATACCTCCAGTTTCGTGCATTGCATTTACGAAGAAAGAAACAAGCTCTCTCTTCTCCACGTAGTTGGAACCGGTTGTGCCAAATCCAAAATACTTATTGGAAGCTGCAATGAAAGTGTTGTAAGTGTAGAATCCCTTGCTCCCACAAGAGCTACCAGCTCCGCTCGCAAGGCCATTGAAGAAATTCTAAGAAATTATAGTCCCCACGTTTCCACCTTCGCCACTTGGGGATACTCCGCCTAAGTTGTAATAGGGGTCGCTTTGGTAGCTATTGCCTCAATAAGCATAGGTGGTGCCACAATATTCCCACTTACTACAACTATTGTATCTCAACGCGCAGACGCTCAATCCTAAATAAAATAGTCTTCATATGCACGCATAATTGCACAGATTCAACATTTAGCAAGGTCTTTGTTCGCCGTAGTTGTTCATTTGGAACAAAATTGTGTTTATGTTATCGAACTCGAGTGCTCGTATTTTCCCCTAGATAAATTGCGAAATAGAGAATTCCCACAACGATCTGAGTTGTCACAGGTTTGAAAAGTATGATATCTAAGCTTATTTGTCCTTGAGTTAAACCACCTTCTCATTTGGACCATGCATCCACAGATCCCTAAGTTTAGAAGAACAATAAGGATTTGCTATACCAGAGGAGGAACAAGAAGGTAGCTCAAGAAAAACCTAAAGAGCCTCCTTCGCCTCTAATTGCTTCAACCACCATTTGTCCAACAATCCACAGATTCAAACAATAGCGCTATCATGGAGGTCCAAGAAAGAAAGTGCCACAAACCCTGGGATTGTTGAGAACTATTGCGTGAGCGATCGAAAGAGGGGTGGAGAATACCGAGAAACAAAGTGCCTTGGACCTGTGATTGCTGAGAGTAAAATCTGAAAAAAATGTGCTAGGTTGCACCATGCTTCATCTATAAAGTGATTGAGAACAACACTTAACAACCCATGTCGACCGGGAAGCAGTTTGGAGTCGGCGAAGAAGACATGTCAAAAAAAAGGATTCATCTAATACAAATGAACAAATTGCATGTTTTTAGCAGCCCATGTCGATAGGGAAGCAGTTTGGAGCCGACAAAGAAGACACATGGAAATAAAGGATTCATCGAATACATATGAACATATGACATGTTTTAATAAGCTTTGTACAGACGACGAAGGTTGGGAGAGGAACCTCCCCTTAAAGAACACCTTCGATGTAATAATAAATGGTGTTGGGATTTCACATCGTCAACTATGGCATGACATTAATGTGTGCAACAAATGAACTCGGCTCAAAATAGTAGGATTGTCTCGTTAGGAAGAAAGTGGAGTCAACATTCATTCATTCATTTTTACAATAATTGATTGTGTGGTGCTTCTTCTACACAACACAAATGAGAAGAATAAGTTGGCATCATAACAATGAATAAAAAAGGTTCAACTCCTTCCTTCTACACAAGGCACACTCCCTAAGAAACACACATCACTTAAAAAAAAATCACCATGAATCTCCAAAGAAATTAAAACACAAACAACCTAGGCGTACAATTATGCTTCCTAACCTAGACATACAGTTATGCTTCCTAGAAGCCCAAACAAATGAAGAGCAGGGATGAGGCCCAAAAAAAATAAAATCCTGAGTAGCCGAGTGAGAGAAAATTTAAAATCTAAAGAGCCCGGATGTGTTTTAAAATTAATTCTTCACTTAAAGTATTAATGTTTATTTTCATGAATTCCCTCTGGAGGCTAATTATATATATGCACCAAGCGAGTGAAACCCTGATCAAAATTCTTCCCAACATCTGTGGTTGCAAAAGATCTACGCCGGAAACATGTTGTTAAGCTTCAACGGTTTTGGCCTGAAACCCTCACCATGCTACAAGCAATTGTCCTGCTTTCGAGTCTCGGCTGTTTGTGTCAGCTCTCGTATGGGGCATAGTAGCGTGGCAACTGTTTTACATTGGGGTATTGGAGATGCGATGGTTTATGCGTACAAAACGCTTCCTGGAAGCCTAGCACTGCCACGTGATGACAACGACTTGGCACCGTCATCAAAATTTAAAATAATATTTAAAATAAAGGATTCATCGAATACAGATGGCATGCTTTAATAAGCTTTGGATAGACGACTAAGGTTGGGAGAGGAACCTCCACTAAAGAACACCTTCGGTGTAATAATAATAATTATTTTACACTAGCACAACTCACTTGCGACTGGAGAACGCCGAAAGGGTTCCATTCAGAACAAGAGCCATGACTGAGCTAACTCCAACACAGAGCACACATAAACAACACGATAGAAATTACCCCATGCGCGCCGAAGGTATGGTATGATTTGAGTGCGTTCTAGATAATGACATGTGAATATTAAACGTCTGTGTAGGTCGTGGCATCAAACGACCTTTCAGATATAAAAAATGAATGAGTGACACCAAAATGAAACGTGTCAAGAGTGTTTTTTAATGATATAAACGTGGCCTGCATATATTTTAATGCTCCTTAATCATTTGAACATGGCAATTATGTATTTTTACAGTAAATTTATAATGTGATTAGGTAAATGTAAAAAAGTAAACATGTTAACAGATGCCTTCATAAATGCAAGGAAGTTATGAACAATAAATTTGAAGCATTGATTTTGGAGGACGACTAAGAATATGCCAGCATCTCCAATGCTTAGCCATCAGATTAGAATTTAAGATTAAAATATCATTAATTGTGCCCATTATCAATAGGTATACGCCTTTCGACGTAATTACTATTTATCATTACTTTCAATTGCACTCTTACTTGTAAGAAAGACTATTTCATGATGTTTCCCTTTCAATGCTGCAATAAAGGTAGAATTAGACTACGGACAAGGCAAAAGACAAATGAGTTGCCATTTCATTAGAAAACCAACCTAAATGATAACAGAGCTGCATGGTATAAAACCCCATAACTCTCGCAAACCGAGCGAGTGCTCTACCATTTGAGACACATCGTCAACAAGTTTTTTCAATGAAATAATTTGAAATAGCATTTAGATAAAAATTGCTTATGTAACTCTTTTCTTCAACGTCGACATAGGTAGAGAGGAGAAATATAAACACTAGCAGCCCCCAAAGTGGGTGAGAGGGAATCTTGACGAAACCAATGTAGGTGAAGGGGAATTGGGTTGGATATGTTGTAAAAAAATGGGGAAGTGGAACATTGAAGAGAATTGAGGTGGACACTTTGCATAAAGATAGTAGATTTTTTTTTTTGAGAGTGTATATTAGAGTTTTTCTTTTCTAGCTTTTAGTTGAACTTGTTCATGTATAGTTAATGAAAGATTGGTTCGACAAACTTTGTGTTTTTGTTTGTTTGTTTTTTTTTGGCATCAAAGTGTCATACTGTAGTCTACTAGGATACCTAGATATAATAGGGTGACATGCTCATTACCGAGGGGATACCTAGATATAATAGGGTGACATGCTCATTACCGAGGTTGTACCTTTCGTCGAGTTTGGGTGACCTCCCACATTGTTAGATGTTTATTACTGGATTGCCATGCACTTGGTCTTGAACTTGTGACCTGTCGTAGCCCAAAGGATCAGAGGATGCTCGATTAACCAACTCGCTTGTAGGCCTAAGCCTAAACATGCTTTTTTATCTATTCATACATAGATCAAAGTCACACGTCTAGTGCCAACAAAAATGTTCTTTAATCACTAATGGAAGTATGGTTGGAGGATGTGTCAGAGGAGGTAATGAGAATCATGTTCATCATTATGTCAATCCAAGATCGACGACATTTGGGGTCACTAATGGAGGTCTCACAATGTTCCAATAAAAATCCTAACCAAAATGGGACATGTAGCAATGAATCATAAGTGATGATAATCTCTCAAGCACTATTAGATTTGTGGGAATCAAAGGCCACTGTTATGTCTTAGATAATCATCATGGGTAGTTGGTACAATTCAATCAAAGACCGATACCAACTCGATTGAATGAGATCAACAATACAAAGTGCACGAGAGGATTGTCACACCAACAATTTTTGACCAGTGGGATGATCATAATACACTATGAGGTGCCTAGATGGATTCTACAACATGCATGCTTGTGCATTGAAGCATCGATAAATTGAATAGAGGATGAGTTAATTCTTGTGGTTGAAAAATAACCTCCTTTTATTGAATGTGTACAAATGGAATTGGAAAGATCTTGAAAAAGCTTATAGCCATGTAAACATGTTTTTTGTATGAGAGAATGAAGGTGTAGAGGTTAGAGAATGAAGAAGAGATTCAACAAGTAAATCCTTATGTGGATGAAATAAGATTTAGTCTATGTTCAATTTAATTGTTGGTGAACCATCTAATGTAATTAAATAATTTTAATTTTTGAGAATTATATCTAACATACCATATTAATTAAATACATTAAGCCCAGGCATTTCTCTATATTTAGATATACTAATGTAGCTTCATCTTAATCTAGATCAATTAAACATTGAGAGGGTTCAAAAATAATTTTAAATGTAAATCTTTTGGTGCTTAAAAGATCCCGAGTTAAAATAGATCTACGCTAGTGTGTGTGTTGTGTGCGTGCATTAATGCTCGATATTCTTTTTTAAATTATTATTTTTTACATTACATTTTTTAAATATATTTTGATTTACATGCATGGGTGTTGAACACCTTATCCATGTTAGGTTGTTATTTTTTTAAAATATTATATTGGATTGACTTATATTACATTTCATGTCAATTTTAGGAATAAAAGTTACACATCTCCTTTAATCTTCATTGTGTTATGCATCTAGCTTCTAACATTGCAATTATTGCATGTAATAACCAAATATATAAACTCATTTCAAGAATATAATTATAATTTCGATAGGACAACCCTATTTTGGAAAGAAAACTTGGAGTTTAATTAAACTTTATCCTACACAAGGAAATATCTATACAAATCGAATGTAATCCCCAACTTTATGTATGTCTTCTATTTGAGATCCAAGTTGAAGAAAAAAACAAAAATATTTTTTTATATAAACATCAATAATTGGACTTTCCCTCAATTGTGGGTGTCTTTAAAAACCTATCATAAACAATTGTGTTACATGATGCAAGACCAATTAAGAAAAATAAAACCAATAAGAACAATCTCATATTATCAAAGTCATGGTTTCAGACTTCCTACACTATGAAAGGAAAGCTCCTTAAATATTAAATGTGTTAACACAAAAGAGAACATTGATCCAATCCATCAAATATTACTATTAGAACCAACAAAAGAGAATGTGATGAAAACGATGAATATTTCTCTTACAACTAAACCTTCTCCTTAAATCCCTTGTATGCATTACATATCCAAGAAACATAGACAAAATAGACATACTCGAAAGGATGCATAGTTGATTGCAATAAGAACTCACATTGATTTTTACTAGAGAAGATACCATGCATAGAACTATGTGGTGGCATTTTCTTTTACCTATCATTTTATATCTTCTCATCATCAATGGCCAGTCACATCAAAGACCACTGACCAAATGGTATGATAAACTAACTTACATCCTGAGTGGGATTAATGGTTAATAACATGTGTTTCCTCATAAGAGGTCACCAAATCCAAACAGGGGTAGGATATGTACACCTCCGTAGACTTTAGCAGTCAAATCGTTGTGCAGAGGGGGTCCCTATCCCACAAACAAGGGGATATCATACACCTATTTGGTGTATGGATTAGCCATGACCTTAAAATTAGATTATTATCTTCCCCCACCCCCACCTAATATGTTTTGCATATTATCTCCCCCCACTCCCACACTCATATATGAGGGTGGGGGGTGAGGGCGTTAATATGCAAAACATATGAAGTGTGGGAAAGGGAATGATTAAGGGAATGCAAATTGTTTCATTTCTCCTAGACAAGAGGTGTTCTTTTTTGGATGGTCCATAAATAACCAATAGAGGCATTCGATAGGTTCCATGAATAGGAGGGAATTTAGGGTGATCATTTCATTGTAAGACATTTTCATGGGTTGTTGGTATAACTTAGTGAAATGCTAGAAACAATTAAGTTGGATACGATTAATAGGTCACGATGCACGCAAATCAAAGAAGATACTACTCACACATAGATATGATTTGATTGGCACTCATTAGTATACCCCACCATCAAGTGGTCTTTTGTACTGGACAAATTACAAGTGTTATACTTTAATATGATTCCTCTAGACTTGAAAAATTAAATAAAATTACTTTAATATGATTTTGAATCCATTTCTCTGGAGATTTTCTTCCCCTTCCTCTTTAGTAATCATTTTACATTTTATTATCAAAAGGTGTTATTTGTAATCATTTTACATTTTATTATAAAATATAATTACAATTTATTTAATTTTTTATTGTTAATGAATTAGATTGATTCATCTTTATTATATACATTATTTCAGTGTTATTCTATATATGAATATTGTCTTGATTAATAATCTGTGTTAATTACTTAGGAAGATTTATTAATTCATACACAGTTGTTATACTCAAGCATATGTTCTAAAGATCTATATCTTTTTCGAATATCGCTTATCCTAGTCAATTCATATATGGATAGAATTATATCTGAGAATTAGATTAGTTTTATCTACTAAATTAGATTTTATTCAGTTTTTCATTCTTATTTCAAATACTTCTTATTCTTTAAAAGATAAAAAAAAAATCTCCTTTCATAGGAGTAACTTTTATGATAATTATAGTTAGTCATTTCTTGTAGATAGTTTTAAACCTGTATATGTTTATATTTCAGCTTGTTATTTCATCAAGAATAAAATCTATTTAATCAGATAGAAAGTGTATATATTTCTCTTAGATTTAGTTTAATTTATAGATTAGGATAGTTATAGGTAACTGGACCTAAACCGGTCAAAATTGCCATTTACAATGGATAAGGGTCTAATTGGGATCTTGACTGGGTGAATTTCTAAATGTTGAACATGGTCATGTTTGACAATCAACATTTTGGCACCAGAAAGAGGGCCATCTGATAATGAATAAACGAAACAACAAACAAAACCAAAGACCATTCAAGTAGATCAACTTCACCCATAATATATTTTGTTGATGCACAATTAGAATATCCAATTCGAAGAACTGTAAGTGATATTTCTTCCAGTTTTTTTAGTTCACTAGAATTTCAAGAAACAAAAGATCTTAGAAATCAACTAGAAACTTCTCAAGGATCGTCTAATTCTATAGATTCTGTTATCCAAGAATTAGGTGTTCTTACAAGAGCGCAGAGACATAGATTAGGTATTGAACCTATTCATTTTCAAGTTCCCATCCAAATTATAAAAACCAATGTTAAAAATGTTGGAAATAATCCTCCATCTACTCCTCCTTCACATACACCTTTGCATACATCTCCTCTTCCATGTCCTCCTCCATATCCTCCTTGTAAACCAAATATTATGGCCGAAGTACTGAGAACGCCATGGAGAACTCTGAGAGCATTTAATGTTCCTAGAAATCAACATGACTTACTTAAAAATCCAAATAAATGGTTACCAAAATTTAATCCAGAATCAAAAGAAACCCCTGACGATCATATCAATAAATTTATGTTAGTTGTCAATTTGAGAGACGTTGAACATGGAGATGTTGCATGCATACTTTTCCCATATGCTTTCGAAGGAGAAGCCTCTACTTGGTATTTCTCATTACAAGCTAATTCTATTACAAATTGGGATACATTTGAAGATTTATTCATTAAAAAAGTCGGAGACGATAAGTCTTCATATATTTTATTAGTAGAATTATCTAAAATTAAAATGTGTCCTAAAGAAAAATCAAATATTTTAATCAAAGATTCCTTAAACTTCTCAATAAAATATCTGAGACACCCAAACCTAGTTTAGACATTCATATTAACTTTTATTCTTCTGCTTTACCGATTTCCATTGCTATGTTTGTTAAACACACAGACACAAATATTTTGATTGAAGCAATGCAGGAAGATTTGTATGTAGAAAAGGAAATATCTACTATTGCAAGTAAATCTCCAAGGGAAGATGCAAGATCTTCTCAAGCAACCAAAAAAGTAATCATCAAAGAAGAAAAGAAAGATAAAAATGTTTTTGATATGGATAGTTTACAAAAAGTCATGAAAACATTAGCAAATGAAATAGTGGATGTTAAAGGAAAGGTAGACGAAGTTTCAAATAAACCATTCAGACCTTTTTTCAAGAAGAATACACAGATTCCACCTGGTGGACAAACTTGAGAAGGAGTTATTGTTGATGAAGAAGAAGGAGAGGATAATGAGGAAGTTAAAGATACTAATTTGTTTTGGGATATTGATGGATTTTTTGATGAAGATGATTCAAAAGAATCCCTTGTTGCTCAAACCTGAAGTAAAAGTATATCTTATACTTTTGAATATTCTCCAACAATAAATACTTCAAATTCACAACATGTAGAAAACAAGTCAACTTGAAAAATCCTTTTTGTTGCCGATAAAATCGATTATGATATTATAGAAGATATGAAAAAGACTAGGGAAAACATTTCCCTTTATGAAATAAGTAAACTGAAGTCTCAAAATAATAGTTTATTAAGGGCCTTAGGAGTTTCTGATAAGACAATTCCATCATCTACTACAGTGACAAACAAAGAAATAAATTTAATAGTTCAAACCTTATCCTCTGATGTAGACATTGGTTCAATTCTCATAGGTGATAGATCAAGGTCACATACTCCATCTTTTCTTCTGACTTTTGAAATTTTTAATAAAAATGTACATAATTGTTTAGTTGATTCGGATGCATCTTTGAATATAATGCCTTATTCATTTTTCCTGCAAATCAATGCACAACCACAAAAATCGACTTTTCAAATTGTATAATTAGATAGAACTAGGGTAAAAGTTTTCAAATAATAGATATTATCGTTGTTGATATTTCAGATGCTTATGAATTAATCTTAAGTTGAGATTGGTCTGAAAAACTTAATGGATATTTCTCAACTAATTGATCTCACCTTTGGCTTCCATATAATGGGAAACCTAATCAAATTCATGTTAATAGGGGAAAACATATGCAACATAATGTGACTAATCTAGATGGAGAAAATGAACCCATGGCTTTTGCTAATGACATTGTTGGGAATTATTTTGCTAACTCTTATTTTGGAAATTTTAATGCTCAGATTTCTCCTTTTCAACCCAGATTTAAAAGCTCAGGGATTGAAAATTTCTCTCAAACAGATTTTTCCCGTTGTATTAATTTTGTTGATAATTGTAGATAGTTCTGTAAATTATCCATTTTGGAAATTATATTTTGATGGATCTAAATATAATGATGAAGATGGTGCAGGTTGTATTTTAATCAATCCCGATGGTGAAAATACTATGTTAACCTGCAGATTAGAATTCCAACGGACTAACAACATCGCCAAATGTGAAACATTAATTCAGGGTCTAAAGAAAGCTATCAACATGAATGTGCAGGACATCTTGGTTTTTGATGATTCATAGATCGTCGTTAAACAGGTAAAACTTAAAATTCATTGCATTTTTAATTATTTTAAACATTAACAACAATTGGCTCATGATCTCAGTAGCAAATTTTGTGCATTCAATATTATTTCTATATATAGAATGCAAAATGCTAGCGCATATCTATTGACAAACGTAGCTTCTAGACTTATTTCTCTAGAAGATTTCTCTCTGGATATATTCTCTGTTGAATTGATTTTAGACCTTTTGTTCCTTATAACATAACCAATTGGCATGTCTTTAATGATGATGTTGATATAATCAATTTTCTTTCTTCAAAGGGAACATATGAAAATGATATCATTGATAAAGAATCACACTATCTTGAGTTAAACAAATCTTTTCTTGATGTTAAAATCAAATCTGAAAATATCATTCCTAAATCTGTTGTAAAATTAGAATATTTTTATGATTTAAAAGACATATTCAAGAAACCCACAAATTGTAAAACAAATAGCTCTACCATGAGTGTTGAACTCATTAATCTGGGAACATAACAAAATCCTCAAAATGTCAATATTGGATTATGTTGTTCTCCTTTTGAAAGAACAACTTTCATAAAACTTCTTAAGCAGTATAAATATGTCTTTGCATGTTCATATGATGACATGGAAGCTTTTGATACATCAGTAGTTCAACACACCATTCCTATGATTTCGGAGGAAAAACCAGTTCAACAAAAGCTAAGGAAAATTCATCCAAATCTTGAATCCCAAATTAAAAATGAACTTAATAAATTGCTTAAAGAAAAAATCATCTTTCCAGTGAGACATTCCAAATGGGTATCAAATCTTGTGCCCGTAAGAAAAAAGAACGAATACATACGAATTTGTATCGATTTCAGAAACTTAAACAAAGCCTCTGAAAAAGATATCTTTCCATTACCTCCTATGAAACAAATTCTTCAAGTAGTCTCAGGTTATGAAATGATGCCATTTCTAGATGGATTTTTTGGATATATTCAATTCTTAGTACAACCTAATGATAGACTCAAAACTACTTTCAAAACTAAATTGGGTACTTACGCTTATCAAAAATTTCCTTTTGACTTAGTCAACGCAGACACAACCTTTCAACGAGCTATGGATATTTCTCTTCGAGGATTAATCAATAAATATGTTGTTGTTTACCTAGATGGCATAACAATTTATTCCAAGAATTGTTCAGATCATATTTCTCATCTTGAACATGTTTTTGAATGATGTTGAAAGTATGTAATTACTTTAAATCCTAAAAAATCATTGTTTTCTCTTCAAGAAGGTAAACTTTTGGGATTGACAGTTTCCAAGGAAGGTGTTTCAATTGATCCTTCTAGAGTTAAGAATATATCCAAAATTACTTTGCCTCATAATAAAAAATCTATGCAGTCTTTTCTTGGACAAATTAATTTTGTGAAGCGTTTTATCCCTAATTTCACACAAACAGTCTTACCTCTCCAACATATGATTAGAAAATACATGATATTCAAGTGGAATGCAATTGAAAAAGAAGATTTAAATTCTATAAAGAAAACAATCATCCAAGCACCTTCTTTACTTTCTCCTAATTTCAATAAAGAATTTGTTCTTTATACATTTTCCTTTGAACGATCTTACTCATCTATGTTATCACGGGAAAATGATCAAAATATAGAGGTAACAATTGCTTTTGAAAGCTCAACATTACAAGGAGAAGACTTAAATTATATTGATGTTGAAAAACAAGCTTATGAAGTTTTCAAGTCCATGAAACATTTAAGACCTTTCCTGATCAAATCTCACACCAAAGTATTAGTTCCACACTCTTCGATTAGAAGCATACTTATTTAGAAATATTTAGGAGATAAGAGAGAAAATTGGGTAACATCATTACTAGAATATGATTTAGAGATAAAACTTGCAAAACATGTATGAGGTCAAGGTTTATGTAAGTTATTAACTAAAAGCATCAACACTTACATCTGAAAATGCATAAAATGTAAAAGACATTGCGAATGTAAAACAAGTATGTGCTACTCATGATAATCCTGATTCACAATATTCAGATTTAATTTATTATCTATCTCATGGTACTGCACCTTTTCATTTGGATTTTAAAAAGAAACCCACTTTAAGAATAAAATCCACACAATATCAACTCATCAATAATGTTCTTTTCAAAAATAATTATGATTCAATATTACTTAGATGTTTAGAAAGTTTTATGCTGATAAAGTTTTATTTGACATACATAATGGACTTGCAGGTGGTCATTTCGGGGGTGATACAACCGCACACAAGATTTTACATGCAGGATATTACTGGACAACCTTGTTTAAAGACTCTCATGCATATGTTCGAAAATGTAAAATCTGTCAAATTTCAACCAGACGAGATAAGAAACCAACATTACCTTTTCATCCTGTGATCATTGAACAACCATTTGAGCAATGGGGACTCAATATTATCGGTGAAATTGTCCCTAACTCTTCCAAACAATATATGTATATTCTTACTACCACCAATTATTTTAAGAAATGGGTGGAGGCCATTCCCTTGAAATCAATTACAAATGATCATGTAATTTCATTCTTTGATCAGTTTATTATTACAAGATTTGGTCTCCCGAGTACATTAGTTTTTGATAATGCAACTTATTTTTCTTCTTTGTAACTTACAGAATATGCATTTCAGAAATGAATTAAAATAAAACACTCTGCTAATCATTATCCTCAGAGTAATGGTTTAGCATAATCAACAATTAAAAATCTTCTGAAAATTATCAAGAAAACTATCAGTGATAACTATAAAAGTTGGCACAAAGCATTAATTTATGCATTGTGGGCATATCAAATTACTTATAAAGCATCACTGGGTACTTCCCCTTACCTTTTAGTTTATGGGAAGGAGGTGACTATTCTTCTACCAAACATTTCCATACCATCTCTGGCTTTAGTACAATCCATTGAGGAACAACCTTCCTCTAGTCTACAATATCGTACAAATAATGTTTTGAAACTAGAGGAAGTGAGGGATACAACTAAGAATACTTTTTCCAATCATCAAATGATCATTAAGAAATGGTTCGATAGTAGATCTGCATTTGAAAAAAAATTTGAAGTTGGTGATTTAGTCTTGAAATGGGATAAAGCCCATGAAGATAAAGGTAAACACACATAATTTTAAAAGTTGTGGTTAGGTCCTTTTCAAGTTGCTAAAAAGGTTTCCCCATCTACCTTTATTTTATAAACTCTTGAAAGAATAGAAGAATATTTTCCTGTAAATGGGTTAATTCTCAAAAAATATTTTTCCTAAAAGACACTTCAATATTTGTAAATAACTACAAATATTTTTGTTTAGTTTTTGACATTTTAGTTTTGATATTTCAAATCTTTTTGAAGTTTGTTTATTTACTTCCTCTCATACTGAATTTTGGTTATATTTTGATTTCTGATCTGATATAACAACTGAATACACATGTTTATTGGTTTTCTTTGAAATCCATTTTAGAACAGAGAGAGATTAATTTAGATTGTTTGAAATGAGAAAATGCTTTAAGAGATAAATCTTATGACTAGCTTATCTTTTTAAAGAAATGTTAACAAGGAAAATACTCTAAAACAAAGTCTATTTGGAGTAATGTCTTCCCTAAAATTAAAAATATTTGGTTGGGAAATAACATATCATAATATGAACAATTTAGTTTTCTTTCATGCATAGAAATATATGAAAATTCTCTATATCAACCCTCCTATGTTATCGTCATTGCTCAAATGCATTCTATAAAGACGAAAGTTGAAATATAATAAAGAATACAAAAAAAAAAATGAGGATGTGGAAAGTATATGCTAACCCGCCAAGGTAGTGAATATGCCTGTTGGAAATGGGTCAAGGCTTATATGATATTAAGGCAACTTCACCAAGGTACTGACATGCCTGCTGGAAGAGAAGAAATATCATGTACATTGAGTTAAAATTTTCAATTCTGACATGATATATAAACTTTACTTATTAGTCCAATCAAAAGCTTCCTTTCCCATCTATAAAATTAATAAACACCCTTTATCCTTTACAATGATATATAGTGAAATAATATTAGTATTGTTTTATTTCTTATTCTTTACAAACTAGTCATAAAAATAATTTATCTACATTCAATAAATTTTCCTTATTTCTTATGATCTGATATATTTTTCTTTGACTTATATCCAGAGATAATTGGTTTTAGAGAAGCGTGTCACCATTTGTTGTAGCAAACAACAACCTCCCATATTTTCATCTGATATAAATAAATTTGGGACCCTTCATTTTTATTTTTATTTTCATTTTGAAAAGAATTTTTTTTTTTTTTTTTTTGGAAAATCATCATGTTTTCACTTGATTTTTATTTTTAGTTTTTTTTTAAATTTTGTTGATCATGCTCCCAAATCCTTTTGGGTTTGATCTATATTTTAATGATATCTTTTCTTCTTCTTTTTCATTTTTATTGCCAGGTCATTTGATCAACATATACTTCATTATTTTTCTCATCTACATTATTTTTGACAAGTTATACCTGAGCTACAATATTTGAAAAAATTCTCAAATTCATGATTATATTGTTTCTCTAAGTCTTTTGTTTTGAAAATATTTAATAATTTAATAATTTCAAAATTATATTGACCTTCAACTATATCTATAAAGACTTAGGTTATCTTTTCTAAGATTTAATCAAGGTTGTCATTATCATAAATGAGGTTAATATGCTAATTCAAAACTCAAAACAAAATGTGATCAATTGAGTTTGTACCTCGTCGTCATGAATTTTAATGGCTTTAATTTATCACTACAATCTTATGATTTTTCATACATCATGCAAATAGGTGATATTTTCGAAGATATGTTAATATTCCTCCATGTTTGGTACTTTCGTGCCTTGCCATTACTATGAATTGATTACACATCTCAAGTCATGATATGTAACATCCCGCTCTAGCGCACTGAGTGAACTTATTCTTTGAGGACACTTGCTCGCAAGTGATCCAGATTATTATGCTATTTAAAATTTTGATTTTAATTATTCGGCGTTATGGGTTGATAACATGTTGTTTTACCTCTTTGACATAGACATGTGCTATTGACTCGGTTTTACTGAGTGTGCAGGATTATGGACCTAGACGATGCCGAGGCATTGATGGAACCCCTTGGACTCTGGATCGAGTCAGGGAGTGTACCATTGGGGTTTGATTGTTTTATTGTGATTTTAGTGCTTCTGAGTAGTTGATATGATATGGATATATTCTGACATGATTTGATGATGATGTAGGCTGACGATAGCTTGCCAACTAGAATCACATATGGAGTAAAGGGGTCAGGCATGAATACCAGAGATGTTGAGGGAGAGGTCTGGACAACAACCCTACCACAACCTACTAGCACTCCCGCCATGGCTCGAACTGTAGGTTAACGATTACCTAGTTCGAGAGGACCCACGATGCCGTGAGGGAAGACTGTGATAGTCGCTCATGATGATTCTAAGGGGTGCGCAATAAGGCGGGGGCCTTATTCCTTAGAGGCGCTTAGTCTCCCACAAGTTCACCTGGCGGAGTATTGACTCCATGGGTTATTGATGTCTACCAAGTCAGTCAAGAGGCGCGTGGCACCCTTGGAGCACGTAGTGCATCCTGAAGGGCACATCGCGCAAAGGAACCGATGAGGTGAGCGGCACCCTTGGAGCACCTAGTGCGTCCTGAAGGGCACGTCGTGTTGTTGATGATAAAGGAATGAACCTAGATGGACTTAGGATGAATAACGAGCTAAGTATTTAAAAAAAAAAGATTTCCCAAATTAAATGTCGCCCAATACAAAATTTAAGTTCTAAGTCTAAATGACACTAGGGGTAAAATTTTGTCTACCTTAAAAGAAAAAAATAAAATAAAATAAAAGAAAAACAAAATAAAATAAATAATAATAAGTAAAATAAAAACAACTTAAATAATAATTATGAACTTCGTTAAATCTTCTAACATGAAGGGAGTAAGAAATTTAATTTATTCATTAAAAAAAAATAAAAAATCAGTTGATATAAAATGTTAAAAGGGAAATTAATTGTTTTATCTTTTTGATAATTTAAAATATACTAATGATAAAAGGGAAAAGGGGTTAAATTCCACACCTGCCTTTTTGAGTTCTAATTAAAAGGGGAAAGGGGGAAAAAAAATTAAAAAAAAATAGGAAACTAGGGAAAAGAGGTAACATAAAAAGGGAAAAAGGGGGACTTAAGGGAAAACGTGGAAAGTCAACTTAGTAAAGAATCTACCATTTAAGAGATTTCTAATTTTAAACTAAATTAACAATTTCATAATAGGAAAAGCCTTTAAAATTTGTAAAGGAATTTGGGGACACCTAGGAGTGATCCTAGGAGTAATTCTAGGTGGGTGAGGGAAATGAGGTAATTAACTAATTAAATAAATTAATTAATGGAGGAATGTAGTGGATGGGGGACACTTGTACGGAGAAGAATTTTTGGGAAGTTATTTTTAAAACTTTAATTAAATGAGATTTTAGGAAAGAAAGGAAGTTTGAAACTCTATAAAATGAAGGAAGGAGAAGGATGAAGGATCATCTTCTGTTTGCGTAACGTTACAATGCAAAAATATTTACTTGACTGATTTACTTGTGGGAGTTGGGGATGCCCAACTTGGAGAGGAGTGGTAGCTCAGCCTTGAGAGGTGAGCTAGGAGCTAGACGAAACCTCTGGATAGTGTGTGTTGCCCCTTTGCGGCTCGGGGGGATAAGGGGGAATAAGAGTACCCCTAACATTGGTTGGGAGGTACCGGTGAAGTCTCAATGGTCGGCGAGCGGGAGTTGCACGGAGCGCGTTGACGTCACTCAGAGCGGGCGAACATGCAATGATACTCTTTCTTCGTTTGAATGGTAGACTGTTGTAGGTTTTATGGTTGGATCTGCATGTTGGTTTTGTAAGTGGTTTGGATGTTTAGATTGATAGCGGACTTTTTTTCTTAGCCTAGCTTATTGTTTGGTTGATTGATTTCCCATGGCCTTCATCCCGCATGACTCAACAGCCCTGTGGTTTGACTGTGACCCACTCGATTGTTTTGCTTTTCGTCCCTAGCTCGCTGGTCCTTGCTTGAGAAGTCAGCCAAGAGCCTGATCTATGGTCATCGCCTTAGCGTTAAAGGACCTATGGATCTCAAAGCCCTGCTTTTCTGTGCAAGGATGATGAGCGAAGGACACACCTGTTAGCCATCTACCTCTGTTATTTTCTTGGGATGATTGTTTGATTTGTGCCTTCTGGAAAAGTGCCCTCGCGTATGGATTCCTTGCGTCCTTGTTGGTCTAGTTATACACTTGATTGATCATCCCTACCTTGTTTGCAATTGACCTCATACCTACATTTTAACTTGAGACAATGATTTTATGCTCTGCTTTGTGATATCAAGGAGTTGATTACTCGACGTTTCTTGGCCCAACCATTATAAATATATTAAAAGTGATTATTTTTGACATATGTTTATTACCATTCTAGTAGTAGCGATTGAGTGACAAAAATTTATATATAATGACATGTGGTATGGGTATTCTGGCAAAAAGAAATGACTTCATGTCGACATTTTTCTTTTACATTTGGTATTTTGGCGTTGGGCAACTAATGGATTCCTATCTGCATTTTCATTTGGCATCCTGAAGCTGGAGAAACAATTAAATTATAGAGTCTGTGTTTTGTTTGTACACTATTTTTGATAAACTCTTGGTGTCATAAACAATTATATTTTAGAGGCTACGTTTTACCTTTTGTCTGCATTTTTATACATGGAGGGATAAAATTACTCTGCTAAATAAATATTTTTACTTTGCGCCATGGTGCATTGAGGCGTATAGTTAACCTTACGTTTGTATTGATGGATACTGAGCTCTGAGCTCGCAATTCAGTTTCCAACAATTTTTTTTTCTTTAACTCTTGACGACAATGTAAATTCCAGCCAGGGCATTTTCCCAGCAAAAGTTTTTCCTTTAAATACAGATGGGATTGTGGTTCCCTTCCAGTGCTTTGGCATGGAAAAATTCTAGTAGAAGAATGTCTTGGATCTCTTCTTGTATATGCTATTGGGTTGTGGAATGAATATATATATATATATATATTTGTTTCTTTGGGCTTACATATCAGATTTTAAAATCCATACTATCTTGTTAATCCATGGGGTTTTTGCAAAACGAAATTCAGATCCCGACATTCACATATTTGTGTGATCGATGTATTGAGTCTGCATGTCAGAATTTTTATTTATATTGTCTTATTAAACCTCCGTCCCAATACAAAATTGTAGATTCGTATTCACTGTGTAATGGTTGAATTTTTTCTGGAATAAGAATTTCCGCGGAGACTCTATAATTTAGATCGAAATCCATTGTGACTCTGTGTCACTGATTTTCAAGATTTTTCTTTTTCCGAGAACCCAAATTCGTATGGGTATTTGCTGCTAGTCCAATATCAGATTTGATTTTGAGTCTTCGTTGAGTATAGTTCCAAGTCTGCTTCCAAAGAAATTTTTTTACAAGGACTTTCCAATAATTTAATGCAAGTTTGTAAATGTTGTTTGATATTTTATTTATATATACGCTCTAGGATTCCGTAGTTGAGTTCCTTGACTGTGTAAAAGATAATTTTATGGGATAGGTTAGGTATTAACAATTCTGAATACAAATTGTATCTAGTCATGAATCCCCTTGATCCTGAAGAGCTGGATAACCTTTGCAATCACCGAGTTGATTTATAAAACTATGAGTACAATGATGTCAATTTTTAATTATGATATTTTATTCCTCTTACTTCGTGGGATGGTTGGTATTGCTTAAAATTATTTTAACTAATGCATGGAATCTTGATTCCCGTTATTATGATTTGGTTATTATGATTTCTTATAGTTTTATAAAAGAAACTTATAGTAGTATTGAATCTTTATGTATCGCTTAAGAATATTTTTGATCTTCTTATGGTTCCCTATAAATGGAATTATATAAATTGTATTGAATCTATATTTTTGCTTAAGGAATATTTAATCCTCTTGTGGCATCTTATAAATGAAGATGTAATTTAACATTAAATTCTTCATATGTTGCTCAATTAAGATAATTTATAAATAAGATATGTAGTTGAGCCTCATGAAGGTTGTACCTTGTTACCGTACCTTGAAGCAATTGATACATGATGCTTGAATTGAATGGACTTGACTTGGCAAGTACTATTGACGAGTATACATCGATCTCTATATGTGACTAAGGATGTACTTATGCTCTCATGGTTTTCATTAATCCTTATGTATTATTCCTTTACTCAACTTGCACTTAACACTTCTTGAAGGATTGATTAAGCAAAGTAGTTTATTCTATTGCACATGAAGAATTGATATTTAAGTATGGTTGATGATTCTAGTCTTTAATCTCAACGTTAATTGGGTTAATGGGATTTACATACCTCCTTGTTCATAAAAAAAGTCGCCAACCCTGAGACCTTAAATGGTCAAAATCGATGAGAACTTGGGCTTGAGCATTGCTTATGTGTCCTGGAGGTCCTAACCATTGCAAGGTAGGATGGGCGAGTATTCCTTCTTATTCTTTGTCAGTTGAGTGTCGTACATTGCTTCCAGTTGCTTGATTTTCTTTATTTTAGGTCACTTTGTTGTTGTCGCGTGAGTTGCATGCATCATGTTCATCATCGTATTGCGATGTAGAGTATAATTTCTTTATTACCCTTCTACACACGCACACACACAAAAAAAAATAAAAAATAAAAGCATGCACTTGTTATGAGAGGCTTGTTGTCGTAACTAAACGGGAGGTTTGTTACATGATAGGATTACTCTGTCAAAGGGTTTGAGTTATTTTGATTTTGTTTTACCCTGAGAGTTGAAGGTTTTTACCTGTGGGTGAGGGTTTGTTACCTTTCTATGAGAGTTTTTCCGAGCTGTAGTAAATTTTCAGTATGGGTATGATATCTAGAATCAAACTTGGCATTGAAATTATTGAAGATAATGAAGACTATTATCCGACATTTCAAAAATTTGGTTGGTTATATTTTTTGCAGAAGTTTAACGACTATAGTTCATAGGTTACTAAATATTTTTCATTGGTTTTTAATGGAGAATACGACAAGGTTTGAGATATCAAGTTACAAATGAATGAGGAACTGATAGCTCGAGTGACCAAGTTTCCATTAAAGGGGTGTTATAACATGATTTTCCTCACCCTATGAAATATTTCACAGAGGGCCTTATTCCATTTCCCTATGCAGACTTATCTTCCCTGTTGATAAAATCCAAAGACACAATTAATATTTTTCCACTTGTACGCATCTTGCATACTATACATCAAGCGTATACGCAGACTCCTCCACTACAACTCACGTACATCAGAATTTGTGTTAGAAAATCGAAATTAAATGTCGGGTTTCCATGTCACGACATGGGATCTATGATCCTTGGCCTTCCATATATTGGATACGTTTCGACTCGGCCCTTCAGTTCCATTTTGAAGGCTATAAATGGGCCATTTCCGAGCTATGGAAAAAAGAGAAAGAATTCAACTTTGAGAGAAAAGTTAATATGGAGAAATTATTACTTCATATTGAGTCTGCATCCCTTTGTGCTTTAAGTCTGAACATAGTGTTCAACCCCCAAGCTCTTCTCTTATTGATGGAGAACCCCATTGTCTCCCTTCTATGAGATTTCCTTTGGTGGAGGATTGAAGTGGTGGAGGCCCAATTGGAAGGAACTTAGTTTCTCGGTTCCGAACCGTGCTGACATGGAAGTCTGTAATATTTTCACTTATGATGATCATTTATTAATAGAAATACTCCTTTCCCATCCAATTGATATATTGCAAATATATGCGTTATTATCCATGGGCGTATTTATTATGTTATTAATGGATTATGCTATCTAATGTGCTAACCTTTTATATTATCACCATATACTTGTTTTGCTTGTTTGTTGAGAACTAGTTGCAGGTATATAGCTTTGGGTTCGAGTGCGCAACAATGGAATTCATATAACATTTGGACGAGGTAGGCCTCTTTCTTATCTCGCTTGCACATTGGTTTATATAGCATGTTTTTTGGGATAGAGTTGATTTCTGCAGTCATATCCGTCTGTTGTGGTTTACCCTAGCCATAGAGAGATTTTCCTCGTAACAGAATTGGAGACCATATTGGGGAAGCCTCATGAGAAATATTAATTTCCCATGAGTGAAAATATGATTTAAAAGGTATTCCTATCTCCCTAGTGAAAGAGAAATGACATTTTCTTTTAGGAATTATCAAAGGTTTTATCAGCTGCGAAGGCCAATATAGTATTTTCTTTATATACCACTTTCAGATGTTGATGGTTTTCATGGATTAAGAGTTAAATATGTTGGTCTTCTTGCTTAAAATCCTTTCGAAAATGACTTAGTTTTACTATAGAAACATCTTAGTTCAAAAAGAAACATTTTCCATCATGGTTTAGTTAAAATTTTGATTGAGTCTCAGTTAAAACAAAATAACGATTCTTGTGAGGATTTTATTAAGAGAAATAATTTTCAAGATAACTCTGAGTCAAATTTACAGACTCACAATTCTGTGGTAGATTTTGAAACTTTAAATCTTATAGATGATAATGTCCTTTCTCACCCACATGTTTATGTCTCTCAGCAAAATGTTGTGAGGGTTACACATAATCAATCTTTAAGGTTTAACCTCAAACCTGAGTCAATTGTTTTAAGAGAAATATCCTAGGTTTATTCTGAAGCATCCAAATAGACCGTGGTTTCCTCTCTTGCATCTGAATGTGATACAAGAGAAAATCCTCTTGTTTTTGAAAAGAATGACGAGTCTAAGAAGTTGACCAATTTCATGAACAAACGTCAAGGAAGGAAAATTTCCAGAATGCTCATAAAAAAAATATAGAAAAACTTCTAATGTCAGTTATCCTTTTCAAATTGAAGATGGAGAATGGGTTAAAAATCAAGAAGTTCCTTTTCCCCAAAACGTTTCTTTGCATACAATGGAGGAACTTGCTGAAAATTTTGTTGACGAATCCGAGAAAGGAAAAACTAAAATTGATCTAAATATGGAAGTTTCCTTCTGGAAAGATAAATATTATTCAGTAGTCCTTGTGATAAAAGAAAATATAATTGATTTGGAGTTGGAAAACCAACTACTTAGGGCATAAAACGAATCACTGGTCAAAAAAAGATAAGCTTTGGGTTCCAAGCATGGAAAAAAGGAGAGTCAGTTACTATCAACTCGTGGGAGTTAACATTTTCGTCAATTCGAAATTTAATACTTTATCCCATAATGCTCAATGATTAAGGTGTTTTATTTCAATGGTATGAGTTAAACATTTTCTTTATTTAAGTTTTTCTATTTTGTTTAATTTTCATTAATAAATGAGTAGCTACATAATTTAATTTTTTTTTAGCAGCTCTAATTTTGTTTTTATGTTTTATTAATTTTTGTTATTTCCTTTTTGTTTTTTTACAGGTGTTAAAAGAATGACCTGGATGAATACGTAATATAGAATATTAGTTTTCCAGGCATAATTTCAAAATTGAACAATTAATTGTTAAAAGAAAACTATCTTCATTTTATGTATTTTATTAATATAGTCTAGGAATTAAACATTTTTGTTAATTTTAACTACTTTTAGTTATAGAAATAAGTTAAGTGTGTTTTGAACTCTTTTAATATAAAAGAGGGAAAGAAAGATGAAAGAAGTCTTCTCTTTGAAACTTATACTAGATCAATTTTGGCTTTGAAAGTTAATACACATGTATCAATATTCAACACTATCACTGATATTTGATTTTTTATCTTTTAAATCAAGATCTTATATGAATGATGTGTTAATGGAATTGCAAATAAAGATCTTATATGAATGATGTGTTAATGGAATTACAAATCAAGATCTTATATGAATGATGTGTTAATGGAATTACAATTTATTTAATTGATTTTTGTTAATGAATTAGATTGATTCATTTTTATTATATACATTATTTCAGTATTATTCTATATATGAATATTGCCTTGATTAATAAACTGTATTAATTACTTAGGCGGGTTTATTAATTCATACACAATTGTTATACTCAAGAATATGTTATGAAGATTTATATCTTTTTTGAATGTTGCTTATCCTACTCAATTCATATACAATTAGAATGATACCAGGGCATTTATTAGTTTATTAGATTAATTTTATCTGCTAAATTATATTTTATTTAATTTTTCATTCTTATTTCAAATACTTCTTATTCTTTAAAAGATAAAAACAAAATCTCCTTTAATAAGAGTAAATTTTATGATAATTAGAATTAGTCTTTTCTTGTAGATATTTTAAAACCTGTATATGTTTATATTTGAGTTTGTTATTTGATCAGGAATAACATCTCTTCAATCAATTAACAAGTGTATATATTTCTCTTAGATTTAGTTTTATTTGTATATTAGGATAGTTATAGGTAACTGGACCTAAACTAGTCGAAATCACCATTTACAACAGATAGGGGTCTAATCAAGATTCTGACTGAAGGAATTTATGAATGTTGAACATGGTCATATTTGACGATCAAAATTTTGGTGCTAGAAGGAGGGCCATCTGATAATGATTGGACGAAAAAAAAACAAAAAACCAAAGACCATTCAAGTAGATCAAATTCTGCCACAATATATTTTTCTGGTGCACAATTAGAATCTCCAATTTGAAGAACTATAAGTGATATTTATTTTAGTTTTCTTAGTTCACCAGAATTCTAACAAATAAGACAACGAATATAAGATATTAGAAATCAAGGAGAAAATTCTCAAGGATCTTCTGATTCTATAGATTCTTTTATCCAAGAATTAGGTGTTCTTACAAGAGCACAAAGACATAGATTAGGTATTGAACCTATTCATTTTCAAGTTCCCATCCAAATTATAAAAACCATTGTTAAAATTGTTGGAAATAATCCTCGCTCTACTCCTTCACACATACCTTTGCACACATATCCTCTTCCATTTCCTCCTCCATTGCCTCATCGTCAACCAAATACTATGGTAAGACTATCGAGAATGCCATGGAGAACTCTCGGAGAAATTAATTTTCCTGGAAATCAACATGACTTACCTAAATATCTAGATAAATGGTTATCAAAATTTAATTCAGAATCAAAAGAAATCCCTGATGATCGTATCAATAAAATTATGTTAGATGTCAATATGAGAGACGTTGAACATGAAGGCATTGTATGTATACTTTTCCAATATGATTTCGAAGGAGAGGCCTCTACTTGGTATTTCTCATTACAAGCTAATTCTATTACAAATTAGGATACATTTGAAGATTTATTCTTTAAAATTTTTGGAGATGTTAATTCTTCATCTATTTTATTAGTAGAATTATCTAAAATTAAAATGGGCCCTAAAGAGAAAATCAAATATTTTAATCAAAGATTCCTTAAACTTCTCAATAAAATGCCTGAGACATACAAACTTGGTTTAGACATTCAAATTGACTTTTATTCTTCCACTTTACCGGTTTCCATTTCTATGTTTGTTAAACATGAAAACATAAATACTTTGATTGAAGAAGTGCACTAAGATTTTGGATGTAGAAAATGAAATATATAGTATTGCAAGTAAATCTCCAAGTGAAGATGCAAGATATTCTCAAACAACCAAAACTGTAATCATCAAAGAAGAAAAGAAAGATAAATATGTTTTTGATATGGACAATTTACAGAAATTCATGAAAACATTAGCAAATGAAATAGTGGATGTTAAAGGAAAGGTAACTGAAGTTTCAAATAAACCATTTAGACTCTTTTTCAAGAAGAATCCACATATTACACCTGGTGTCCAAACTTCAGAAGGAGTTATTGATGATGAAGAAGAAGGAGAGGATAATGCGGAAGTTAAAGATACTAATTTGTTTTGGAATATTAATGGATTTTTTGAAGAACATGATTCAGAAGAATCTCTTGCTGCTCAAACCTGAAGTAAAAGTATATCTTCTACTTCTGAATTTTCTCCACCAACAAATACTTCAAATTCACAGCCTATAGAAAACAAGTTATCTTCAAAAATCCTTGTTGTTGCTGAGAAAATCGATTATGATATTATAGAAGATATGAAAGAGGCTAGGGAACTAAGTAAATTGAAATATCAAAAGAATATTTTATTAAGGACCTTAGGAGTTTCTGATAAGACAATTCCATCATCTACTACAACGACAAACACATAATTTTTTTTAACATTTCAAACCTTATCTTCTGATGTAGACATTGGTTCAATTCTCATAGGTGATAGATCAAGGTCACATACTCCTCCTTTTATTCTAACTTTTTAATTTTTTAGTAAAGATGTACATAATAGTTTAGTTGATTCTAGTGCATCTTCAAATATAATTGTAACATCCCGCTCTAGCACACTGAGAAAACTTATTATTTGAGGAAACTTGCTCGCAAGTGATCCAGACTATTATGATATTAAAACACTTGTCCTTGATTATGATGCGTTATGATAGATGACGTGATGTTTTACTGCATTGACATAGATAGGTGTTATTGACTCAGTTTTACTGAGTGTACAGGGTTTTGGACCTTGAGGATGCAGAGGCATCGACAGAACCCCTTGGAATCTGGATCAAGTCAGGGAGTGTGCTATTGGGGTTTGATTGTTTTACTGTGATTTTAGTACATTTGATTAGATGATATGATGTGGACATGTTCTGACAAGATTGTTGATGATGTAGGCTGACGATAGCTTGCCGAACATAATCACATATGGAGTAAAGGGGCCACACACACGACTACCAGAGACATTGAGGAAGAGGTGTGGACAACAACCCTGCCACAGCCTACTAGCACTCCCGTCATGGCTCAAACTGTAGGTTAACGATTACCTAGTTCGAGAGGACCCACGATGCCGTGAGGGCAGACTGCGATAGTCGCTCACGATGATTCTAAGGGGCACACAATAAGGAGGGGGCCTTATTCCTTAGAAGCCCTTGGTCTCCCACAAGTTCACCTGGAGGAGTGTTGACTCCAGGGGTTATTGATGTCTACCAATCAATCAAGAGGCGAGTGGCACCCTTGGAGCATGTGGTGCATCCTAAAGGGCATGTCGCACAAAAGAAACACAAGAGGCGAGTGGCACCCTTGGAGCACGTGGTGCGTCCTGAAGGGCACATTGCGCAAAAGAAACACTAGAGGTGAGTGGCACCCTTAGAGCACGTCACGTTGATGATGTTAAAGGAATGAACCTAGATGGCCCTAAGACTAATATCTCTTTAAGAATTTTTAAAACAACTTCCCTAATTAAAATGTCGCCTAGTTCAGAATCTAAGTCCTAAGTCTAAAACTTTGCTAGGGGTAAAATTTTGTCTACTCGTAAGAAATTATCTCTCTAAAAATAAAATAATAAAGTTTAAAATAAAAAAACCACTTAAGTAATAATTGTGGACTTCATAAATTTTTGGGTAAAATGAAGAGAGTAAGAACTTAAATAAAATATGTGGAAAAAAAAAGGGGGTAAAGAAGAATTTAATTATTTAACTTGTGAAAGTATAAAAGATATTAAATTATTAATAAAAAGGAAAAGGGGTTAATTTGCACAACTGCCATTTTGGCTCTAATAAAAAGGGGAAAGAAGGGAATAATAAAAATTAGGAAACTAAGGAATGGAGGAAACATAATGAGGGAAAGAGGGGAACTTATGGTAAAAAGTGAGGTCAACTTAGTAAAGAATCTGCAATTAAGAACCTTCTACATTGAACTAAATTAGCAACTTCATTTTAGGGAAAGTATTTAAACCTGTAAGGGAATCTAGGGACACCTAGGAGTAAATTTAGGAGTAACTCTAGGTGGGTGAGGGAAATGAGACATTTATTAATTTAAAGTAAATAATTATTGGAGGAAAGTGGGGGATGGACGATACATGTACGAAGGAGAATTATTAGAAGATTTTTATTAAAACTTAAATTAAATGAGATTTAGGGAAAGTTTGGAAGTCTAAAATTCTATAAAAGAGAGAGAGGAGAAGGAAGAAGGGGATTGACTGTTAGCGTAATGTTACGTTGTCATATTAGTGACTTGACTGATTACTTGTGGGGAGTTGGGTTTTCCCAGCTCGGAGAGGAGTGGTAGCTCGGCCTTGCGAGGCGAGCTGGGAGATAGACATACCATCTGGATAGTGTGTGGCCCCTTTTTGGCTCGGGGGGATAAGGGGGAAGAAAAGTACCCCTAGCGTTGGCTGGGAGGTACTAGTGAGGTCTCGACGATCAGCGAGCAGGAGTTGCACGGAGCGCGGGACGTCATTCGAAGCGGGTGATAAGGCAAAGGTATGCTCTTTTATTTAGTAGAGGAGAATGCATTATGACTTGTGCTGGGATTGAAACCTTGATTGTAAATGGATTGAATGGTTGTTTTTATTTATTTACTTAAAGGATAAATTGCTCCGCTCTTTTTATACCTCTAGCCTGGGAATTCCCAACCAATCCTTTCAGTGTTGATTTATGCTAATTTATGCTTTGCGTTTTACTGACTAATACAAAGTATAACTGATGGTAAATTTTAAATTGATGCATCACAACGTTACCCCTGGCTATTCTCTCTGCACGAACATCCTTTTTATTGGCGATTTTAATCTGGATTCCTGTGAATATTTGGCGTTTACTCTCTACGTTTCTCTCTTGTGCTCAACCTCTGCTCTTCTCGTCTGTTGGCAGCTTAACCCCTGTGACTTGACCCACTCACAATCACTATGCTCCCAAATTGCTACCCATAACGAATTTAATGTTATAGAATGTTTATGTTTTGAAAGGATGTAGGTTTTTAGATATGAATGAATTTGCTCTGGATTCACCCTTCTCTGCACCACGGATTTTGTTTTTCTTTAAATGCATTTCCTATTTACTTCACTAATGCGTGGACCTCCATTGATGATAACCTTGATATTATTTGCACAATTATCATACCTTTCACACCTAGTTTACACAGGGTACCATATGCACATTATTTGCACAACGTTCATACCTTTCGCACCAGGTTTACACAGGACACTAAATGCACCTTGTTGCACAACAATCATACCTCTCACACCAGGTTTACACAGGACACTACATGCACATTATTGCACAACGATAATCCTGTTCACACATGGTATGCAGGATACGGATTTCACACCATTTGTTTTCACACACCACGTTATAGCAGGTCGCACCATGTTTACATGGTCTCTTTCCCCTCGTGGGCTCTCTCCTGGACGCCTTTTTGGGCTGTCTCATGACTTGGTGCATTGTCACATTGTCCGTTGGCTTCCAGTTGTAAGTTGGAGTGATTGTACACCCCTTTTTATTTCTATTTTCTGTTTCTGGCAATTCTGTTTGAAAATTTGTTCTTGTAAATTTGTTTCTGGCAATTCGTTGCTGGCAAATTCGTTGGTAAATTCGTTTCTCTATGCAGATTACCCTGAGCATTTACCCATTAAAATGAATTTGATTTGTGTGCTTATCTTCTGATCATGGCAAGTAACTCTATTTCCCATCCTCCCCTACAACCACGTTTTATCCCTTTTATTTTTCTTTGCCTGCGTTTCTCTTCATTGGTATGTTCATTTAGAAATCCGTTGCCAATATTTTAGACAACAAATCTCACCATTGGCTTTATGTCTTTTAGCCTTCCAGCCAGTTCCTTAATGTTTGTAGACAACTGTCACCTTGGTACCTCGAGATAAGTTAGTCACTTGCTGGAATGTATCGAGTTAATAATGTCTCCATGACTTTTCCTGCTATGACGTAGTTAGTATTGTTAGTAATTGTATCATTATTAAATATTGTGTTATGGCTTTATTAATTACTAAATAGTAGCCTCTACTTTATCTTAGTTAATGCTTCATTAAATGTAAATGGCCAGGAGATGGAGATGTGGATTAACTCAAAAATTGTTGACAGGTTGAGGCTATTTAATATTAGCAACAATAGCAATAGCATTTACTTTATTTTGGTTAAATATAGAAAACTACTTTATTTTTGTTAAGTATTTAATAACAACAATCTGCTTTATTTTAATCAAGCAATTTACTTTTTAGTTAATGTTTCATAGCAACAACTACCTTATTATGTTAGTCCGTAGAAATAGCAATCTACCTTATTTTAAATGAAAGAAATCTATTTTTCCAGTTAATATTCACGGCAGCAACTACTTTATTTCATTAGTAATTAAAAATGGCAGTCCAATTTATTTTAATAAAGGCAACTTACCTTTCAGTTGAGATTTCCTAACAAGCAATTACTTTATTTCATTTAGTATGTAATAAAAGCAAGCTGCTTTAATTTAGTTAATGCCTCAATTAAGGCTAAGGGCTAGTAGATAGAGATGATAATTATTTATAGATAGTATTGATGCTAAAATGTTTATGGTAATTACAACAAATTGGGTAAGCTCTTAAGAAGAAAATTTATTTTCAAGCATTATTTATTTCCAAAAATTTGCATACCTACAATTGATGTTATGATGGTGTGTCCATGTGCCTTGAAGGGAACTAATAATTAGGAGGCACCATGAAAAGAGGTGATGCTTGTTGAATTAAGTTACATTTTTTGTGCCATGAAATCATTACTTTTGTTTTGGATGTTGCATTAATTATTGGTTCTCAATTACTGGCTATCGATTATAAATTTAGATCATTGAGTTAATGTTAATGTTAATTTATATGCTTGCGATAAAATATTTTGAATATTGCGTTAATTAGGGATTTATGATCATTGCG
Source organism: Picea engelmannii (assembly GCA_009831015.1). Lineage (NCBI taxonomy): Eukaryota > Viridiplantae > Streptophyta > Pinopsida > Pinales > Pinaceae > Picea > Picea engelmannii. The sequence continues at coordinate 300,462 of ML776756.1, read as the reverse complement.
TTGTTGAGACAATTATTGGTTCATAATTATTGTCTATCAAATTATAAGTTTAGATCATTGAATGAATGTTGATGTAAATTTTACAATGTTTGCGTCAAATGATGTTAGGATATTTCGTTAATTATTGATCTATAATCAAAGATTAAATGTTAATTATTGCGTTAACTGACAATTATAACTATTCATTATATTTACGATTATAATTAATGACTAATTATCGTGTTAAATGTTAAATCAATCAAAGTTCAGACTTGTACAATAAGGTCCCTTGAATGTTGTTTTAGAGGGTACCTTGATGACGAATTATGATCTAAAGTTGTGCAATGGAATGGCCTTAAGACTCATATAGATTGTAGCCCCCTGTTTAAGTAATGTTGTACTGGGTTGTAAACTTTTGTGTGCTTGGTTTGCTTGTGTCGGGCGGGACGTAGACACCTCCATGTTCCTCAGAACAGTCGCCAACCCTGAGACCTTAAATGGTTAAAATCGATGGGAACCTGGGCTTGAGCATTGTTTATGTGTCTTGGAGGTCCTAACCATTACAGGGTAGGATGGATGGGTAGTCAGTCTTATTTATAGTCGATTGATTATCGTTTAATGCATGTAGATACTTGATGTGCGTCTTAGGTCATCATGTTGTGGTTGTTGTTGTATGCGTCTTGTTCGTCATTGGGTGGCGACGCAGAGTCAAATGTGTTTATTACCCTTACCCATGCGCACACACAATATAAAAAATAAAAATAAAAATTTTCACTTGTTATATGAGGATTGTCGTCGTAATGAGGAGGAACGTTACAATAATGCCTTATTCAGTTTGCCTTCAAATCAATGCACAACCACACAAATAGGCTATTCAAATTGTATAATTAGATAGAACAAGGGTAAAAGTTTTGGGAGAATTGAAGGATGTATTGATCATATTATCATCTAATTCTAAAGTTTTTCAAATAATAAATATTATCATTGTTGATATTCCAGATGATTAGGGATTAATCTTAAGTTGAGATTGGTATGAAAAACTTAATGGATATTTCTCAACTGATTGGTCTCACCTTTGGCTTCCATATAATGAGAAACCTAATCAAATTAATGTTAATAGGGGAAAATATATGAAGCATAATGTGGGTGATTTAGATGGTGAAAATGAACCTACAACTTTTGCTAATAACATTGGTAGGAATTATTCTGCTGACTCTTCAACCCACAGTTAAAAGCTCAGAGATTAAAAAAAATTCTCAAACATATTTTTCCCATTGTATTAATTTTGTAGATAATTTTGTAGATAGTTCTGTAAATTATCCATTTTGGAAATTATATTTTGATGGATATAAATATAATGACAGAGCTAGTGCATGTTGAATTTTAATCAGTCTTGATGGTGAAAAGACCATGCTATCCTACATATTAGAATTCCAATGCACTAACAACGCTGCCGAATATGAAGCTTTAATTTAGGGCCTAAACAAAGCTATTAGCATGAATGTGCATGACATCTGAGTTTTCGGTGATTCAAAGAACGTCGTTAAAGAAGTTTAAAAAAAAATTCATTGTGTTTCTAATTATTTGAAACATTATCGACAATTGGCTCAAGATCTCATTAGCAAATTTTATGCATTCGATATTATTTCTATATCTAGAATGAAAAATGCTAGTGCATATGTATTGGCAAACATAGCTTCTAGACTTATTCCTCCAAAATATTTCTCTCCGGATAGATTATATGTTGAATTGATTTTTAGATCTTCTGTTCCTGATAACATACCCAATTGTCGTGTCTTTAATGACAATGTTGATATAATCAATTTTCTTTCTTCAGAGGGAACATATGAAAATGATATCATTGATGAAGAATCACATGATATTGAGTTAAACAAATCTTCTCCTAATGTTAAAATCAAATATGAAAATATCATTCCTAAATCTGTTGTAAAATCAGAATATTTTTATGATTTAAAAGATAGATTTAAGAAACCCACAAATTGTAAAACAAATATCTCTACCATGAGTGTTGAACTCATTAATATGGGAACATAAAAAAATCCTCAAAATGTCAATATTGGATTAGGTTGTTCTCGTTTTGAAAGAACAACTTTCATAAAACTTCTTAAGTAGTATAAATATGTCTTTGCATGGTCATATGATGACCTAAATTTTTTTGATACATCTATAATTCAACACACCATTCCTTTGCTTTCAGAAGAAAAACCATTTCAACAAAAGTTAAGGGTAATTCATCGAAATCTTGAATCCCAAATTAAAAATGAACTTAATAAATTGCTTAAAGAAGAAATCAACTTTCTAGTGAGACATTCCAAATGGGTATCAAGTCTTGTGCCCATAATAAAAAAGAACGGACAGAGCCTTAAACAGAATTTGTATCTGAATTTGTATCGATTTCAAAAACTTAAACAGAGCCTTTGAAAAATATAACTTTCCATTACCTCCTATGGAACAAATTATTCAAGCAGTCTCAGGTTCTGAAATGATGTCATTTTTAGATAGATTTTTGGATATAATCAATTTTTAGTACACCCTAATGATAGACTCAAAACTACTTTCAAAACTAAATGGGGTACTTACGCTTATGAATACATGACTTTTGGCTTATTCAACACATGAACAACCTTTCAACGAGATATGGATATTGTTCTTCGAGGATTAATCAATAAATCTATTGTTTTTTACCTAGATGACATAACAATTTATTCCAAGAATCGTTCATATCACATTTCTCATCTTAAACAAGTTTTTGAATGTTGTCGTAAGTATGGAATTTATTTAAATCCTAAAAAATAATTTTTTTCTCTTCAATAAGGTAAATTTTTGGGATTCACAGTTTCCAAGGAAGGTGTTTCAATTGATCCTTCTAGAGTTAATAATATATCCAGAATTCCTTTTCCTCATAATAAAAAAATATATGCAGTCTTTTCTTGGGCAAATTAATCACGTGAAGCGTTTTGTCCCTAATTTCACACAAACAATCTTACTTCTCCAACATATGATTAGAAAAGACACGATATTCAAGTGGAATACAATCGAAAAATAAGATTTCAATTCTATAAATAAAACAATCATTCAAGCACCTTCTTTGCTTTCTCCTAATTACAATAAATATTTTTTTCTTTAATCATTTTCCTTTGAACGATCTTACACATTTATGTTATCAGAAAAAAAGATCAAGATATAGACGTAACAATTGATTTTGAAAGCTCAACATTATAAGGAGCATAATTAAATTATACTGAAGTTGAAAAACAAACTTATGCAGTTTTGAAATCCATCAAACATTTTAGACCTTTCCTCATCAAATATCACACCAAAGTAATAGTTCTACACCCTTAAGCTAGAAGCATGCTTATTCAGAAAGATTTAGGAGATAAGAGAGAAAATTTGGTAACAGCATTACAAGAATATGATTTAGAGATAAAACTTGCAAAAAATATATGAGGTCAAGGTTTATGCAATTTATTAACTAAAACCATCGACAATTACATCTGAAAATGCGGAAAATGTAAAGGACATTGAGAATGTACAATAGGTATGTGTTACTCCCGATGTTCATGATTCACAATATTCAAATTTAATTTATTATCTAACTCATGGCACTGTACCTTTTCATTTGGATTTTAAAAAGAAATGCACTTTAAGAATAAAAGTCACACAATATCAACTCATCAACAATGTTCTTTTCAAAAAGAATTATGATTTAATGTTACTTAGATGTTTAGAAAAAAACGAGGTTGATAAAGTTTTATTTGACCTTCATGATGGAACTGCAGGTGGTCATTTCGGGGGTGATACAACCGCACAAAATATTTTACTTGAAGGATATCACTGGACGATCTTGTTTAAATACTCTCATTCATATGTTCAAAAATGTAAAATCTGTCAAATTTTAGCCGGACGAGATAAGAAACCAACATTACCTTTGTTTCCCATGATCATTGAACAACCATTTGAGCAATGTGGATTCAATATTATTGGTGAAATTTTCCCTAACTCTTCCAAACAACATAGGTATATTCTTACTGCCACCGATTATTTTATGAAATGGGTGGAGGCCATTCCCTTGAAATCAATTACAATTGATCATGTAATTTCATTCTTAGATCAGTTTATTATTACAAGATTTGGGTCTCTCATGTACATTAGTTTTTGATAATGCAGCTTATTTTTATTCTTTGTCACTTATGGAATATGCACTTTAGAAAGGAATTAAAATAAAACACTCTGTTAATTATGATCCTCAGGGTAACGATTTAGAAAAATCAACAATTAAAAATATTTTGATTTTTTTTTAAGAAAACTATCGATGATAACTACAAAAATTGGCACAAAGCATTAATTTATGCATTGTGGGTAGATCAAATTACTTATAAATCATCGTTGGGTACTTCCCCTTAATTTTTAGTTTATGGGAAGGAGACTATTATTCCACCAAATATTTACATACCATCCCTGGATTTAGTACAGTTCATTGAGGAACAACCTTGCTCTAGTCTACAATATCGTACACATCATATTTTCAAACTAGAGGAAGTGAGGAATAAGGCTAAGAGTACTTTTTCCAATCATCAAATTATCATTAAGAAATGGTTCAATAGTATATCTGTAGGTGACAAAAATTTTGAAGTTGGTGACATAGTCTTGAAATGGGATAAAGCCCATGAGGATAAAGGTAAACATACGGAACTTCAAAAGTTGTGGTTAGGTCCTTTTCATGTTGCTAAAAAAGTTGGCCCATCTACCTTTATTTTACAAACTCTTGAAGGCATAGAAGAATATTTTCCTCTAAATGGGTTGATTCTCAAAAAATATTTTTCCTAAAAGACACTTCAATCTTTGTAAATAACTGCAAATATATTTGTTTTGTTTTTGACATTTTATTTTTGATATTTCAATTTTTTTGAAGTTTGTTTATTTACGTCCTCTCATACTGAATTTTGGTTATGTTTTGATTGTCAATCTTATATAACAACTGAATACACTTGATTATCGGTTGTCTTTGAAATCCATTTTAGAATAGAGAGAGATTAATTTAGATTGTTTGAAATGGGAAAATGCTTTAAAAGGTAAATCTTATGACTAGCTTATCTTTTTAAAGAAATATTAACAAGGAAAATACTCTACAGCAAAGTCTATTTGGATTATTTTTTTTTCCCTAAAATTAAAAATATTTGGTTGGAAAATAACATATCATAAGATGAGTAGTTTAGTTTTCTTTCATGCATAGAAATATAAAAAATTCTCTATATCACCCCTCCTCTATTATCGTCATTTATCAAATGCATTTTCTAAAGACGAAAGTGGAAATATAATAAAGAATAAAAAATAAAAATAAAAAACAATGAGGATGTGGGAAGTATATGCTAACTCGTTGGGGTACTGAACATGCATGCTAGAAGCGGGTCAAGGCTTATACAATATTAAGGTAACTTCGTCAGTGTACTGAACATGCCTACTGGAAGCGGAGAAATATCAGGTACATTGAGTTAAACTTTTCAATCCTGACATGATATATAAACTTTACTTATTAGTTCAATCAAAAGCTTCTTGTCCCAACTATAAAATTAATAAATGCCCTTTATTCCCTCCAATGAGATAGAGTGAAAGAGTATTAGTATTGTTTTATTTCTTATTCTTTACACACTAGTCTATCTATCTACATTCAATAAATTTTCCTTATTTCTTATCATTTGATATATTTTTCTTTGACTTATATACAAAGATAATTGGTTTCAACAACGTGTTTCCATTTATTGTAGTAGACAACAACCTCCCAAATTTTGCATGTGATATAAATAAATTTGGGACCCTTCATTTATATATTTTTTTCATTTTGAAAATAAAAGGCTTTAATTTTGTTTTGAAATATCATCATGTTTTCACTTGATTTTTATTTTTAGTTATTTGAAAATTTTGTTGATCATGCTACCAAATCCTTTGGGGTTTCATCTATATTTTAATGATATCTTATTTCTTGGTTGTTTTCATTTTTATTTCCAAGTCATTTGATCAACATATACTTGATTATTTTTCTCATCTGCATTATTTTTTACAAGTTATATCTGAGCTACAATATTTGAAAAAATTCTCAAATTCATGATTATATTGTTTCTCTAAGTCTTTTATTTTGAAAACATTTAAAATTTTCAAAATTATATTGACCTTTAACTATATCTATGAATACTTAAGTTATCTTTTTGAATATTAATCAAGGTTGTCATTATCATAAATGAGGTTAATATGTTAATTCAAAACTCAAAACAAAAGGTGATCAATTGAGTTTGTACCTCGTCGTTACGGATTTTAATGGATTTAATTTATCACTACAATCTTATGATTTTTCATACATCATGCAAATAGGTGATGTTTTCAAAGATATGTTAATCTTCCTCCATGTTCGGTACTTTCCTTCCTCGCCATTACTATGAATTGATTACACATCTCAATTCATGATAGGATTACTCTATCAAAGGGTTTGAGTTATTTTTTTTTTTTTTACCCTGAGAGTTGAAGTCTTTTACCTGTGGGTGAGGGTTTCTTACCTTTCCATGAGAGTTATTCCGAGTTGCATTAAATTTTCAGTATGGGTATTGTAACATCTTGCTCTGGCGCACTGACAAAACTTATTCTTTGAGGACACTTGCTCGCAAGTGATCTGGATTTTTATGATGATGAACCACTTAACCTTGATGATGATGCGTCATGATTGATGACAGGATGTTTTACTATTGCTGTATACAGGTGCTATTGACTCAGTTTCATTGAGTGTGCAGGGTTTCGGACCTTGAGGATGCAGAGGCATCGGTGGAACTCCCTTGGACTCTGGATTGAGTCAGGGAGTGGGCTATTTGAGTTGTTTCATTCACGGTGATATTGTTTTGTTTTGATGAGATGCTATTGATGTTATGATATGTTGTTGACATGATCTGACATGATGGTTGATGGTGTAGGCTGACGATAGCTTGCCGACCAGACTCACATATGGAGTAAAGGGGCCACACACGAGTTCCAGAGAGATTGAGGGAGAGGGGTGGACAACAGCCCTGCCACAGCCTACTAGCACTCCTGCCGTGGCTCGAACTGTAGGTTAACGATTACCTAGTTCGAGAGGATCCACAATGTCGTGAGGGAAGACTGCGACAGTCGCTCACGAGGATTCTAAGGGGCGCGCAATAAGGTGGGGGCCTTATTCCTTAGAGCCCTTAGTCTCCCACAGGTTCACCTGGTGGAGTGTTGACTCCAGGGGTTATAGAGTCTACCATTTCGTCAAGTCAGCGAGTGGCACCCTTGGAGCACGTGGTGCATCCTGAAGGGCACGTCGCGCAAAGAAATGCAAGACAATGAGTGGCACCCTTGGAGCACGTGGTGCATCCTGAAGGGCACGTCGCGCAAAGAAGTGCAAGACAGCGAGTGGCACCCTTGGAGCACGTGGTGCATCCTGAAGGGCACGTCGCGCAGCAGAAGCAAACGAGGCGAGTGGCACCC
>ML776756.1:164696-254113 GCA_009831015.1 Picea engelmannii | reverse complement strand
GAATTAGGTCGCTGACCCTTCCTTTATAGTTTTCCAAAACCCTAAATCATGCTGAAACCCTAAATCACTGTTGAAACCCTAATTCACTGTTGACTTCTATTTTTAGCTCATAATGACTTAAAAGCGTTGTTAACTCTTGTTAGTTCAATGTCACTTTCCGAATATAACACCTATGACTGGGGTGACCTCTAGTAAATCATTGTTAACTCTTGTTAGCTCAATGTCACTTTCTGAATATAACACCTATGACTGGGGTGACCTCTAGTAAAGCATTGTTAACTCTTGTTAGCTCAATGTCACTTTTAGAATATAACACCTGTGATTGTAGTGACCTCTAGTAACCGTGTTTACCCCTCTTTGGCCCTGGCTATATTCTAACGGGGTGGTTTAGACCATTAAGCCTCCTCTTCTGGAGCTCCTATTTGAAAAGGGACATTACAGGTGGCCACCAATATCTGTGTTGTTAACACTGAGTAAATTGTTGGGATGAAGAATCAATCTACAAAGTTAACCTGCAAACCAACTTTAAGACTAGAAGCTCGCCCTTCCAATTTAGAGAGGGCTCTCTCTGAGATTTAATCTCTGATAGATAGATTGCTTTTGAACTGATGGCTAGGTTTAGATGATTGAGGTAGTTTTTTCAAGATTTGTTGGTAGGAGGTATAGTATCTTTAGGGATATGGATTCAACCCATGAAAATAAAAGAAAACAATGACTAGTAGGTATAACTCCCAGAGGAACAAAGGCTAAATAAGGTGTTGAACGTTCAGTTTTGAGTTTGATTATGTAGGGTGAAAGAGGAGCATAAACACATAATGAAATTAGAGCACCATGAAAGATGAATTTCGACCTTAGTTAAGAAGATAAAGAAAGTTTAAATCACTTAAGTCTAGAGCACCATTCGATGAATTCTAGACCCTTAATTATCCAATTTAAACAAAAGAAAAGTATATGAAAGAAAGTACACAAGAAATACATACAAAGATAAGAGAACAATCTTTAGATCACCACCATTAGAATATTTTTCATAAGAGTTCATGACTTCTGCATGTGTATTTATATTAGATTCAAGAAATTACAATGAAGATCAAAATGTCTATACTTGTACCAACTCACCCCTCTTTACATGAAAATAATCAACATATATAGAAAACAAATGAAACACTTGGTTGTTAGGGGTCAAACTAATACATCCTAGAATCATGGATCTAGTTTCTTTCAAAGAGAACAACAACTTCTACAAGATTTACTAAAAATAGAAAATCTGATTTTTCCAATGATAACATAACCAAAGTATGCTTTATAATCATAGATCTTGAGAAAATTCGACCATATGGTTTTGATGAGTCATCGGGTCCATCTACGGAGTGCCTCGAGTCATCATGTGCACTATTGGACAACTCTGTCACCCTTGCGTAGCGAATTCTGGTTAATGTTGCGCAAGTGTTGGATACAACATTTGTGTAGCGACTTTGCATAGTGAATTTCCATTCTGTGGTTGCTCATGCGGATATAGGTGGAAAAAAATGGATGGGAAGCATCCCTCTACCTCAAAATTTGTATGCCTTTCATCATATATCCTCCTTTTTTATCAGGTGAGCTTACAACATTTGGGTAGATAATATTTTCTATGCAAGTGTTGTGTATGATTATTTCTTAGTTAAGACAACAAATTGTGCACATCAAATATTCACCTTGGTGAAACAACCCTTTACCAACCTCAAATGTATTTTTTCCACAACTTTGATGATGTAAACAAAAATTTGACATGGTCCCATACCCAAAAAGGACAAAAATAAGGCTCCCTCACTCATATTTCTACAACTTCAGCAAGGAGGTTTAGCTTGTCCTTACTTTCTTCATTCAATTTCACTTGTAATCTTAAGGCATTGTTTTCTTTCCTCAATGACAATTTTTGTCTCTTTGAATTTACCACTTGCCTGAACAAGGCTGCATTCCTCTACAACTTTTACTGAGCATTAGAAAGGACTACACATGAATTATCTATGGCTAGTCTGCATTCCTTGTAATGTTTCATGATTCCTTCCTCTAATATTATCGTTTCTTACATGATCTTGATGATCTGGTCTTGAGTTTCTCTTAGCTTCTTATTCAACCACCTTATGTTAATTTCTCCTTCCATGGGTGAAGTAGAATATTTTTGACTTGCTGCTTGCTTGCCCTGTATGCCTGGACTACTCTTCCTGGCTAAGGACCTTGTCAGAGGTGAAGTGGATTTGGCTGCAACTATAGTCTCACGGATTTTCATGTTCTTTCTTCCCTTTGAAATTTCTTGCATAGGGCATGCTTTGCTCTGTGGTGTTTGTGCTTCAGAAGTCTTCTCCGTTAGTTTCCTTTTCAATTCCCTGTTCTCCTGGTAGAATTGGGCTATAATATGCTGAGCTTTCTTGAGTCTCTGCTGCATCTCTTTGACATCTAAATATTTCTCCCCTGGTTTCACTTACTCCTCATCCATCTCTTGGGTTGCAACTTCAAAAACGTTTTTCTGAACTATGGGTGTTATCACTGAAATTTCATCCGCACATGGTGACAAGACTCAGCATCGTCAAACAGTAATGAAGTCATTCATGGCACTGAATTAATTTCACAGCATTCCAAAAAGGTCAAAAACTATACAAAGTAACCAAAAATTGAAGGGCGCTTTACAGAAGTTGGGTGCGCGCGCATATGCGCGGAACAAGAACGTACCATGCGCACATGCGTGCACGATGCGCGGTTGTTGGCGCAAAAACCCGTGCACCTGCTAAATGGCGCATTTATTGAATTGGTCGGCCTCCCAACCACTTATGGATTAGCTCCCAAGCCGAATTGACCTTCAAATCTGAGCTGAATCCGCATGGTAGGCTGGTCAAAGACCTAATGAAGCCCTAAAGAGCCCCTTTTCACCCTTTAAAGGAGTTATATAATCACCCAATGCAATGCTATAAAAATCCATGAAAAAACATCATTTTCTCAAGGAATTTCATGTAATGTTATGTTGCTTAGATTGTTTTAAGGACTCGCTCCTTGGAAATAACACATTGGCACCATTTCATTGAGCTATCCACGTCTCCATTGAGTGGATGTGCTTGGAGTTCTTTCACCATCATTCTCATTTTCTTATTGTAAGGAGAGAAAGTTTGTGAGGGCACAAGAGCCTTCCTTTGGAGGAAGAAGGGACTCATAGTCCCCTTTCTTCATTGTGCTTTGATTTCATCAATTGATCAGCCTAAAAACATTGGTGATATTGGTCTTGTTGTCTTTGTTATTTCTTTATCCATATGATCATAGTTTTAGTTTGTTTTAATTTAATTCTTGCTTATAGTTTTGTTTTGTTTTCTCTAACTCTTTCCTCTACAACTGTCATGCTCAGCAAGACCCAACTAGGCATGTAAGCACCCTCGATTTTCTCACCAAGTCGACGAAAAGGGTGCAAACAGATTGGTGACCATACTAGGGAGAAGGTATCAATTCCTCCCTCATTTGGGTTTATTTTGCTTTCCTTTTAGTTTGTTTAACTTGCAGGTGCACAAATCGGCCTCTGCCGACCTGCTAACCATCAATTTCAAGGGAGAATTGAGAGAAATCCATTCGGATTTTCTCTCTTGGTCGTTTTTCATAGGCGCGCGGGTATTTCACCCCAAAGACGTGCATCGGGCATGCATGCGCATCTATAATGGTTTTTCCCTGCGCACATGCGCTTTTGGTTTCAACTCTTCTCGCGCGTCTTCCCTCTGTGCGCCTGTGTATGCACTAGGGACCGCGCATTTGACTAAAATTTCTCATTGTAAGTTATTGGGATGTGGGAAAGGTCTTTTGCCTTCTTAAGGATGATATGCACGCTCTAAATACTACACCACACTTAGTCCCCTCACCATATAAAGGGGTTAGTCTAACATACATAGGCACTTAGGAGGATAAAAAATCAATTTCCCTTCTTTTCTTTTAGCCACGTGGATGGCTTGTTTTGACTAATAATCTAAGTTGGAAAATCATACTTAATCACATATAACTCACATTTGGGACTAGAAGTTGAAGTAACAATCCTTGAGTATGCTCTTCTCTTGCACCTCCAAGCGATCTTGAGAATCATAAAAAGATTGTGAAAACAATCTCATCTCCCTTAACAAAATTCAAAAAACCTTTAGGAGAGGACAAAGGCCCTTTTGGGACCCCTCTTAGTTTCATTTTTCAAACACATTTTAAACTTGTAACGGGCCCATACATGCCCACATGTCACAAAGATAGAATAGTGGTTGGAATTTTTCTTTCTTAGATAAAAAAACTAGGAGAGTTTAAAGGTTTGTAACGGGCCCATACATGCCCACATGTTCAATCTAGGATAGTTTCATGATTTTTCTAGATTACATCATCATAGGGAGATAAAGGATAGTAACGGACCCACATGTCCACATGATAGTTTCCTAGGGCTTTTGAATTCCGTAAGGCTGTACCAATGACATCTAGCTAATTAGTTAATCAAACTTTTGTAAGGGCCAAGCGAAGTCCACATGCAGCAAGGTGAAATCTAATTAACTAAAACTTGGTACACTTTCACTCACACACAAAAGTCACTACTCATCACTCACATAGCCTCTTCTCGAAACATGGAGGTCTAAGTAAGTTTCCTCCAAAGGGATTCCGAAAATACCCCATATTTTCTTGATAGGACTATCCACTCCCACTTTTAATCAAACAAGGTTGGTTCTCACCCCCAGCCTCACAAAACAACATCATCTAAAATCTTTCTAAAAAACTCACTAATTTTTCCTCCACAGGAGGTGCCAAAAGAAAATTTTAGTCTAGGTAGGATTTCGGGGATAGGCATCCAAATAAATCCCCGTTATCTGGTTCTCGCATTTTCAAAACATAGAGGTTGTTAAATAGAGAACTTCAAATCCTCCAAGTCAAGTGTTCCAATCACCATAAGGCAGGGAGATACCCATGAAGGGTTGAAGGTCGAGGTTCGGTTGTTCTGTGCGTCCCCCCTTGAGACACCCACCTCTTGGACGGGATCCAGCCCGTGACCCATTTATTGGGACGAAAATCTAAATTCCGCACTTTGACCGAGGTACCTAGTGACCAAATTTAGGACATCTACCCAGGTGGAAATTGTGGGCTGCAATTGCACCTTGATTGGATTTTGTGTGGCTATTGGGAAATATCGCCAGTTCTTTCAGGATATGCCCCCTCTACTCCTCATTATAACCAATTGTTTCATCCTTCACTAGTGTCTCAGCCGGTGACTTCAGACCCCACTGGTGAGTACTATTGGAAGGTCCAGTGCTATTTGAGAGGAAGGACGTCACATCTTCTAGGACACGAGTATTTACTTTCTTTTGATTCCCCCACGTGGACAAAACCCTCTTACCCACATATATGTTTCTTTCTCATTTATGTATGATCCACATCTGATTACAGTTTGACTTTGATATATATATTGTGTAAACAGTCACAACAAAGATTCTTGTTTCTATATTTCTCTCACCACTTTGTGCAGACATTTACACAACTAGTCTGACATCATAGGGGAACCACAGAACCCCCGTCGTTCACGACGCTTGCTCAACCTCCCTCCTATATTAGGGGGAGTATTTGGTCATACCCGCTCATCGGTACCTCCTTCACACACTCCTATGAGTGCTACTATCTTAGGATCAGCTTTGCTTGGTTCTACATTACTTGGTCTACATCCCAAGGCCATCCATTCACTCGCTCTCCTTTACATGGGAGCGGAGGACCCACTTCCTCTGAAGGAGGGAGCACCAACCCACCTAGTCCCCATAAAGGGTCAGGTTCACAACACACCATGGCTGGAGCTAACCCTCCCCCCCCACTACAGATGCCATATTTGGCCTCTCTCAACATACCGGATCTCACCAAACTTACCAATGATCCTATATTGCATGACGCCACATGGCCTGCAATGCCAACCAAACTTACTCCAGACATACCAAAGTTTGAAGGAAAGGAGGGGGATGAACCCGCCAACCATGTCATGACCTTTCATCTATGATGTTCTTCCAATAGCATCATGGATGATTCCATCAGATTGCGATTATTTCAACGCACACTTATTGGCCCATCAGCCAAATGGTATGTCGAAGAAAAATCAGGGTCCCATGCGACCTTCGAGTCATTGGCCAAAGCATTCTTGACCTTTTTTCAATTACCCATCCGCCATGACAACGGTATAGAACTACTGTCTAACTTAAAACAAACCTCAGCCACCCACATCACTGACCACATTCATGTGTGGCGTAGGCGACGTAGTTTGTGTAAAGCAAAAACCACCAAGCAATAATGTCTTGACTGGTTTCTCAGATCACTTGTCTCTCTACTTGGTAAGGATGTAGCTTCCACCTTCCCTCAATCCAAAGAGGAAGCCATCAGTAAGGCCCAATAGTATGACCTCATCTATGCACAGTCAGGGTACTTATACATGGTACTTCCTGATCTTCCAAAACCTGTGCCATTTGGCCAAGACAAACCTGGGATGTCTCACTCAACAGACGGACTAATAGGTGCCACCACACACCATAGTCCACAACCCCAACCACCACCGATGTATGGAACACCTCAATACCCACCTGCATATGGGGGCACTCCTTATTACCCCCCACCACCTTATCAACAGCCATATCCTGTTGCTATGCCTCCACCTATCAGTGGACCACCACATCCACCTCTTCCAGCCACTAGTGGTACTCCCTCAACATTAGCTTATAGTACTAGCAAAGGCGCTACACCTTCCTATGTACCTTATGGACCGGTACCACCACAAAATCCATACTTCCCGTTTCCTGGTCCTCCACAACCCATGGCTCCCCCACACCCACATGCGGGGGTAAATTTTGTTCAACCTTCTGCTGCTCAACAATACCAAAATTTTGAACAGTTAAACATAGCGAACCCAACTCACCCTTCGAACAATGCCAAGAAGAAAGGACAAAACAGGAACAATAACAACCCTGGTCAAGGCGGGAATCAACCCCCACAACACCAACCCACTGGGGGCAATCAGAACCAAGGGAACCAAACCCCCCAAGGGGGCAATAATAACAAATGCCAAGGGCGGAATAATGTTAAAACCATCTTCCCTTGTGCCCTTTGCGGTGAGTTTGGTCATTACACTCACCATTGCCCCCAGATCGCTGATTTCAAACGGTTGAAAGGCGCTGGGAGCCTTCCCCCTTCTCCTGCACAAACTGCCCCTCAGCAGGCACCACAACAGTATGTGCAACAACCCCCTCCCGCCGTGCTGCAAAATACTATTCCACATCAAGGTGTGATAAACACCCAACAGGACACACAGCATCCCCCACCTCAGGTGGGACAATACCACAAGCCCCACAATCCCGTAGAGCGTACAATTCTCCTCACCAGTGAGGAAGAAATCCTTCTGCAAACACGAAATCGTCAGTATCCAGCTGAGTCTACTCCTATCTCTCCAGAGACAAACCCTACATCGACGAGACCCCCTTTGGTGATCCATCTCCCTTCCGTCGAACCACCCTTACGCATCCCTCGCATCCCCTTGCGCAGGAATGTCCACAACCCACAGGCTAGGGCCGCCCACAACTACAGCTTGGTAGACGACTTAGCACAATCCCCGGCTGCCATGTCAGTATTAGAAGTCCTCCAGACTTGTCCTACGCAGCGGAAATCACTACTTTCCACCTTGGGGGCAGTCGACCCTGCAGATACTCGACTCATCACCTTTGATCTTGATAGTTGCAAGCCTCGTCTTCCCGCCTTGGTCGCTATTCAAATACCAGTAAAAATACGGAACATCACCGTTCATCGATGTATCATCGATAAAGGTGCATCTACATGCATCATGTCCAAAACAGTATGGAAAAAACTTGGTTCCCCGGAACTCATACCCTCCGTCATCACATTAAGAGCTTATGATAGACGACCATCATCTCTTGAAGGGCTCTTCCAAAATGTCCCCGTTGAACTCGAAGGCAAAGCCATTCTCATTGATATCGAAGTTATCAACGCCCCACTCGATTACAATATCTTGTTTGGACGTAGCTACATGTATGCTATGAAGGCAGTGGCATCTTCCGTCTTTCGGACAATCATGTTCCCCCACAACGGAAAGATTGTAACCATCGACCAACCTCTATCAACCTCGATAACATTCTTCCTCTCATTCACACCAACACAGATGCATATCCACTCGTCGAGATGGGTCCTGGGATTTTTAAAGATCCATCCTTGTTAGGGACGTACCATGGAGAACCACCACTCCTTCCCCCTAATCAAGTATGCGTCGTCTCCTCTAACGGAACTCACACGGAGGATTCTCTTCCTCCTCAAGAGGTTTCAGTCATTCCTAACGTCTCAATAGTCGCAGAACCACTCCAGCCGGAGCCTCCTGCGCACTCGTCGACCTCAACTATCCACGAATCCACGTCCCCTCAGGGGCATAGTCTCGTTTGGGAGACAGTTCCCCAACCCCTCACGCAAATTCCCTTATTTTACCCTCCACCAGGTATAGAATCTTTTCAGGTAGCCTCCACGCTCACACTACCTAATATGGTGTTAGCCATCCCAGTTTGGTATTTACACCCACCAAATATGGTCCCTTGACCATCCCTTCCCCCACAGGAAGGAATCCCCATGACAATTCCTGTCCTTACCCCCACTACCCCCATACTCACTACCCCCCCTGCTACAGCTGGGGGCAGGAGGAAGAAGAAAGAGCCCACTGCTCCACTACCTCCACGCATCCCACCACCTTGCGCACTATGTGAGAAAGAGGGCCACCAAACCAACAATTGCCCATCCCTACCTAAATTACGGAATTTGATTCCCCCCGATCAAACCCCTACAACACCCATCACTACTGCTAGTCCCCCCACTACCACCCAACCTTCCAGTAGTAAAGGGTTGCGGACCAAATACGCATGTGCTATATGTTTAGAATATGGCTATTACACCCATCATTGCCCAGCACTGTCGCGCTTTCGGCAGACATTAGCGGTCGTATGCCAGAACTTCCATAACAACCCACGCCCTTCTACATCCTCGTCCAACATCACTGATATTCGTTATGTCACCACTTCCGTCAATGAACGTACGAGATGCCCTTGCTCTCTCTGCGATTCACTAGCTCATTTTACATACCAGTGTCCTATGATCCTTGCGTACAAGCGACGTCAATTAGCCCTACCTCACCGACCCACAGAAACAATAATTGACCTTACTTCATCACTCGAGGATCTTCATGTCATTTCTCTTGAGCCCAAGACACTCCCAACACCTCCATGGTTCTTTAATGACATCTCTAGATTTACCCCGTAATCCCCCCAACTCTCCTGTTCATTCCTCTCCGGACACTCTCCACCCAAGCACCACAGGTACCCCTCAGTGCATCAATATATGGTTCATGTCGAGTGAACCCTCACCCTCGCCTAACGTTGCTCCCTTTGCTTCTCTAACAGGGGGAAACCACTCCATCACTGAGGTCACTCCTCACGATCCCTTATATTCCCATCGTTTCCAATGCGACGAGGAAATACTCGAAGAGATACAATGCCCAGACTCTCCCTGGGATGCACTACATCATCGTGCACTCTTCCTTCCATAAGAAGCCCTCATGCCTCCTAACCAAAACCCCATTTACGCGGTCGAAACCAAAGATTTTATCCCATCCGGGCCTATTGATTGGTTCAACAATCCCATTCCTGCCCCCAACGCTTTTGAAGAAGGTAATATGGCCAACATTTCCCCCACCATCAAAATCGACATTTCCATTAAAAACGACATCGTCGAGGAAATCATCATTGGAGTTGCTTGCACTCCTCAGGAAATTGCCGCATATAAAGCCCTCTTCCAGGAATATAGGGATATTTTCGCCTGGTCATACACAAAAATGCCTAGCCTTGACCCATCTATTGTCGAGCATCGCATCGACACCTGGCCTGACATCACACCAGTTCGCCAGAAACAGCGACCGCTACACCCATCTAAAGCCGCGGCTATCAAAGCCGAAATCGACAAATTATGTACGACCGGGTTTATTTACCCCATCGCTTACACTTCATGGGTTTCCAACCTTGTACCCGTCGACAAAAAAAAGGGCACTATATGCGTTTTCACAGACTTTCACGATCTCAATAGCGCATGTCCAAAAGACAATTTTCCAGCGCCTTTCATCGATCAAATTATCGACGACTGCGCCAGCCACGAGGCTCTCTCCTTTATGGATGGATTCTCTGGCTATAACCAAATTCAAATTCACCCAACCGATTAGTATAAAACCGCATTCATTACCCCATGGGGTACTTTCGCATATCGTGTCATGCCTTTCGGCTTAAAAAATGCTGGTGCAACTTTTCAGCGGGCAATGACATACATATTTCACGATATCGCTGAAATCATCCTTGCCTACTTTGACGACCTCACAGCTCGATCCAAAAAATGAACCCAACATCTTGATGATTTACGAATCATCTTCCAACAGTGTCGCCAGTACAACATCCGCTTGAACCCTCTCAAGTGTGTGTTTTGCATCACCACCGGGCGCCTCCTTGGTTTTATCGTTTCCCAAAGCGGTATTACCGTGGACCCCCTCAAAGTCAAAGCTATCACCGAAATTCCACCTCCCTGGAATTTACGGCAACTTCAGAGTCTTCAGGGAAAAGCTAACTTCCTTCGACGCTTTGTCCCAAATTACGCCATACGTGCACATGGTTTCCTTCGCTTACTATGTCACGACATCCATTTTCACTGGGACGACTATGCCCAACAGTCATTTAACGATCTTAAAGCAGTGCTTTCAAATGCACCTTTGATTAGTGCACCTGACTACAATCGTGACTACATCCTCTACGTATCAGCATGAGCTGTATCAGTAGCCGGCGTCCTCGTCCAGCTCGGAGATGACAATCGTGAACATGTCATTTACTATGTTAGTAAGAACCTCTCAGGACCACCCCTGAAGTACAAACATGAAGAGAAACTTTCTCTTGCAGTTGTCCTCGCAGTCCAGAAACTGCGCCATTACATTCTGCTTCGCACCACAAAGGTCGTCCCAGATTCCAACCCTATGCAATATTTGCTCAGCCGTCGACAAGTTAACGGCAAATTCGCTCGATGGATCATTATCCTCCAGGAATATGACCTCGATTTCTCAACACCTAAGAGTAAGAAGGCCCTCGTTCTCGCCGAACTTGTCATGGCCCTCCCCTCTGACATCACCATTTCCCCCGTCAACACCAACTTTCCTGACGAACATCTCTTTTACATCGCTTCCGATGATCCTTGGTATGGCGACCTTCTCGTCTACCTACGAACTCAAAAGTTCAGTAACCATCTATCACGAGATGATCGTCGGTGTATTCGCCATCAGGCCCCCCGCTATCTCCTCATTGGAGACATCCTATATCGGCGGGGCGTCGACACCATTCTTCGTCGTTGCCTGACTATTGATGAGGCCGACAGACTCTTAAACGACTTCCACAGCGGTGCATGTGGGGGCCATCTTTCGGGTATATACACGGCTCAAAAGATTATCCGAGTCGGTTACTTTTGGCCTACCTTGTTTCATGATTGCATTCATGCCGTGAAATGATGTGAGCAATGTCAGCTCTACGCCAACAAAGCCCGAGCTCCCCCCGCTCTTCTTCACCCTGTCATTACTGCGGGCCCTTTTTGTAAATGGGGCATCGACTTTATGACTTGTAATCCCCCCTCCAGCAATGGTCACAAATACATTGTTTTCGTCGTTGATTACTTCACCAAATGGGCCGAAGCTATGCCCACTTTCAACAACACCGCTGACACTGCAGCGCATTTTTTATTTAATCACGTCATATCCCATTTTGGAGTACCACTCCAACTTGTTTCCGATCATGGGAAACACTTCGAGAATGAGATCTTCGTCGAACTCTCATCTTGGTTAGGCTTCTCTCACGAGTTTGCCTCACCATATTACCGTCAGTCAAACGGACAGGTCGAGGCAGTGAACAAAGTCCTCAAGACCATGTTACAGCGCACGGTTAATAAACATAAAACCAATTGGCATCATATGTTATTTTATGTGCTATGGGCTTATCGAATGGCAGTAAAGACTGCTACAGGTTTCATGCCATTTCATTTAGTCCATGGGGTCGAGGCAATTCTTCCCATCGAGTGCAAAATTCCCACCCTTCACACCACAATTGAGCTATTACCTGACACTGCTCCAATGGAGCAGCGCTTGCTGAACTTGGAGTCGCTGGATGAAGATCGCCGATCTTCATTACAGAACAACGAGGCAGCTAAAAAATGATCCAAAGCTACCTTTGATCGCCATGTCAACCTTTGGTCATTCCACGAAGGTGACCTTGTCCGGGCTTATGATATCGCTCATGATACCTTTGGCCATGGCAAGTTGGAATCACTCTGGCATGGCCCTTACATTATCCAACATTGTCTCACCAAAGGCGCATACATCTTGGCCTCCCCGGAAGGCCTCTCACTCAGAGAACCTGGCAATGGGTTATACCTCAAGAGATTTTATGCTTAGAACTAGTCATCCAACTTTAGGTTATTTCTTTTTCTAGCGTTTTTAATCTTTTTCTCGTCACCTCTCGTCTAAACTATCCTTTGTGCTATTGACAGATACTTGCTCCACCAGCCTACCACATTGGTTACGCCGACGACGCCAGCCGTTGGACACAAAATCTCGCTTCAACGTCTTGGGCTTTATATACCCCCTCACATGAACTGCTACATTCAAGCGGCATCTATTTGGGACCAGCAACCAACAACCAAGCCGAATACACTACGGTCATTGGCCTCCTGGCCGATGCCCAACGTCATCATATTCGCCACCTTAGCGTCTTCCTCGACTCACAACTAGTCGTCCTCCAGCTCAACAATGTTTACCGTGTACGCAATCCGTGCCTCTTTCACAAATACCCGCAGGTTAGATTATTATCTCGACATTTTGATTTCATTACATTTACACATATTCCAAGACAATTGAATCAAACAATAGATGAAATAGATAACATGGTGTTAGATTGGCATATATCACATCAAGCTACACGTACATAACACATCTCATAAATCCTATCACAACATAATAGATAGAATAAACATCATCATCAACAAAAAACATATGTAAACGACATCAGGCTCTCAAAAAATATGTATACTCATATATATATATATATCAAGGCCTATCAGGGCATCCGAACGTTTACATACAAAAAATACATGTGCCCGCAGGCTAGCACAGTCCCTCGGTACAAAAATCGGCTCACCTGCTTAAATACAACCAAAAAGAGATACATCATCCATCGGTCATGGTGCCTCTATTGCACCACCACCTTCTCCTCCCTCAGGAGGAGGTGGTGGCCCACCACCACCTACCCCAGGCGGTGGTGGTTGACCACCCACAGGACCCTCCTGCCCAGGCGGCAGGCGTCCACTCGTCATCGCAGCCAGCACTGTTGCTCGCCGCACTTCGGCCCTCCATGGTGGCAGCACCCCCACACACTGCTCCAGGAAACTCTCATCCTGGATCCGTGTCCACATGCCCTCAGGCACGTCCTGCAACACCGTCTCCAGACGATGGCATATATCATCAAAGTCCACTCCGACTGCTGTCGGAGGAGCATATGATGGACCTGCACCAGGGTCATCGAAACGACGCCGCCTCGTTTCCCTCTCGGGCTCAGCCGGTCGACCCACGACATCCTCCCACCTCCGCCTCTCTTCCTGCGGTTGTCCTCCTGGCTCTCGCCGAGCTGGCGCTCACTGCATCTCCACCTCGCACCCGCGAGGTGCCACATCTGCACATGCAAAAAACAACAACACAAAATTGTATCAGCATCTATATCATGTATGGACTGCTATATCACAAAACAACATAAAACCAAACACCTACACAATTCTGAAACATACCTCGATGGTCGAAAACCTCATCTGGAGGTAGCACCATATCGGGGTCACCCCGGAAGTCCACCCCAGCATAGGGGTACCGAAGTACTACCTACGGCATCTGCCGCCATATCCGTGCAACCTCTGCTGAAAAGTAGTGGCCACCTTTTCCACCATCGTGACGAACCAAAACTGAATACCACTGCCTCAATCGCGGCTCTCATGCCCTCGACATCTCTAGTAGAACTCTAGGGGGCAACATGGGCACCCTCTCTAAAAACCAGGCCACTAAGATGGACCCGAAAGAAAACTCTCCTCCATCAGTTGACCGACAGTGGTCCAACTGCGCCACCATCCTAGCATGTAGCGTCAATCCCCAAGTGAACTGCTCGCCCTCCGATACTCTCTCCAGCACCAGCAACTGGCCACCACTAATCCGTTGGGTCGCCAGTGACCCATATACTCGTACAATCATCGTTGCTATATAGCGATGAGATAAGGAGTCGATAGCACTGATGCTCACCATGGTCCCAGACATGAAGTCCTGACCTGAGCAGTATCTCTGGCCTATCTCGGCCAGTGGAGTGGTCCTGGGTAACACCATCTCTGTCGGTAGGGGCGTTCCCCGAAAGGGGAGCCCCGTCAGAAAATAAACATCCTCCACCACAGTGAAGGGGATCTTCTCTCCTCGCACGAGGAAGCAGTGCAGCTCTGGACTCCACATCTGGAGCAGGAACTGTAGTAAGTACTCCTGTGCCCATATCAACGGGCACTCAAAGAACTTTAGCAACCCACAGGTTTCTAAAGTCGCCCTCACCCCAGGCCCCTCAATGGCCACAGCATCTCGCAGCTGGGCCCAGTCTCGCTCTCGCCACCGCACTGGCATCGTCACTGTTGGCCACCTGCAACCAACACAGAGTCCCATATCAGATTGGATAACCATCAACAACATAAAAAAGACTCATTTTTTACCCTTCAACCTTGCCTCCTAGGCGTGGGTTTTTCACACACAGGCGCGCACACATGCGCGCCTGTACACTATAAAGGCACGCATACGTGCGCGCCTGTTCACTACATAGGTGCGCCCCTGAGCGCGCCTGTTCACTATACAGTCGCGCACAAGTGCGCGCCTGTCCAACCCTCAGGCGCGCACGGATGCGCTCCTGTTCAACTCACAAGCGCGCCTTAAATTCCCCATCTCACACACCCATGCGCGTCTATTCGGTGGACAGGCGCGCACGTATGCACGCCTTCCACCGAAACGCCCACGCATGTGGGCCCACACCCTAGAAAAAATCCCCTAATTACCCTTGTACGGCCCCCCGTACCAGCCCTGCCCAAAAATTGAAAACCTATTTCTATGCAGGATGATCAGACCACTAACCTGATACTCGCAGCACGTCGATTGGATGCCTTGTCCTCCCCGAATCTCCAAATATCCTCTGAAATCTGCTCGTCCAGTCACTATTGCAGCAGGTACAAATGATGTGGCAATGTGGGCCCTACAACTATATATAGCCCTTTTGCCAAACTTCCACTCACCATTCCGGGAGCCCAAGGTGTCCATTTTTCAAACCGTCTTCAGCCACGAGATCAGCATCCCACCACCTACATCATCGTTGTCCCTGGGTCACTTTTCATCCTGAGCCCCCGGGGCGTCGTTTTTCATAACATGGTCAGGTACGCACACGCATTATCACATTTAATCTAATACATGCTCATATCTTTGATTATCGGCAGATATTGTTCACTTTTTGTATTTGGTTGTTATGTGCGCAGGTACTTGCTCATCGGTCATCGACATCTTCCCTTCAGGTATATATTTAGCACTGGCATATAGTCTCTCCCGCTGTATTGCATTTACATTTCCAATCACACCTGCTGATATTGGCCTTTAGGATCCTCATTCCCGGCTCTGCAGTACCCACACCTCCATTTGCATTTTCGGTACTGTTACCCGGTAGCATTCTTACCCACATGAGTTGTCCCATTCATAGAACCTTTTGACACTTTTTGACACTCGTGCTGTTCTTGACTACCCTTTAGGGATGGGAGTCCCGATAGTCTTTCATCATGTCGTGAATCAGCCACATACTCCTTCTCCTCATTTTGCTAGATTTCCCACCTGGACTCCCAGATTATCTCTTTACGGTTCTATTTTTTTACCTGCACCTCCGCAATATCATGAACCCTCCATTTCATCCACAATCAGTTTGCCCATCTGCGAACCTACCCTCATTTCACCTACCTCATACAAAAACTCACCAATGGGGCCCCCACCCTTCATCGGTTTTCCAAGACAATTCTGCCCTCCCTGGCGCACACATTTCACACTGGGGCACCCGTTTCTGTATTTGTTCATTTCTCCCCAAAATTATTCATTATTTATTGTACAAACGCCTTTATTACCAGTCATTACATTTTCTTTTGTCGTCCCCGTTGGAGACTTGCTTCCTTTTGGCCACACGCAACCCATGTCCCCCTTGGTTGGAGTTTCACTTCTCATCTTCCATCGCCGGCATCGTCCATATCTTCAGAGTACTCCATAGGTCATTTACCTCTACCCTCTGAATTTGTCCACCTTGCCCCGCCTCTGGCACAACTTATCATCGTTCTTGTCGTCCCCTGACACTTGACCTTATTACACGGTTGCGGCCACTTTTCATCTCATACCTCCTCCAACCAAGGGCAGTCTTGAGTCTTCCCACTTCTTGACTTCGTCCATGTACCTCTGCCGCTTCCTCACCTCAGTAGATTCCACGAAGCCCTTTTCTTATGGGAGTCGCGTCCCCCTTTTGTCGACATCAGCACCATTTTCCAGAAGGGCGACCGTATCTTGCTTCTCATTCTCTATTCAATGAGCGTCATGGACGGCACAGGGTGAAACAAAATTTCCCCCTGCTATCGTTGGCCCCCATAACATTCGACGCCAACACTTTCTCATGTTATGGTGGGTCTTACTTTGCGACTATTGCAGTTATTTTTTGTCATTTTCCGAAGACCTCTGAATTTGGTAGGGCCATCAATGCCCGCATCATCGTCGCTGCTTATTACCGCGATCACTGCCTATTGTTCAGAGTATGTTCCTTTGCAGAATTGTCTTCTGCCTTTATCATTACCGCCCCCGAGGGCGCTGCAGTTGTCTACACCAACACTTCAGTCATCATTTTTCAGAGTTACATAAACACGAGCATGGGTCATGCCCGCCTCGTTTGTACACAGTTTTCTATTTTTTGCACAACTCTCAGAAGGTCGGGTCCTACCAGTTCCTTTTTTCTCAAAAGGATCACTCTGAACGGTCCCACTATTTCTCTCCCTTACAACAACATTCTCAGTAGAAGAAACATTGATGGATTTCGGCTATACGTATGCTCCTAACCTCATCCATCAGGGGGCATCTGTTATCACTGAAATTTCGTCCGCACATGGCGACAAGAACTCAGCATCGTCAAATAGTAATGACATCATTCATGGCACTGAATTAATTTCACAGCATTCCAAAAAGGTCAAAAACTATACAAAGTAACCAAAAATTGAAGGGCGCTTTACAGAAGTTGGGTGCATGCGCATATGCGCGGAACAAGAACGTACCATGCGTGCATGCGCGCATGATGCACGGTTGTTGGCGCAAAAACCTGCACACCTGCTAAACGGTGCATTTATTGAATTGGTCGGCCTCCCAACCACTTATGGATCAGCTCCCAAGCTGATTTGACCTTCAAATCTGAGCTGAATCCACATGGTAGGCTGGTCAAAGACCTATTGAAGCCCTAAAGAGCCCATTTTCACACTTTAAAGGAGTTACATAATCACCCAATGCAATGCTATAAAAAGCCATGAAGAAACATCATTTTCTCAAGGAATTTCATGTAATGTTATGTTGCTTAGATTGTTTTAAGGACTCACTCCTTGGAAATAACACATTGGCACCATTTCATTGAGCTATCCACCTCTCCATTGAGTGGATGTGCTTGGATTTCTTTCACCATCATTCTCATTTTATTATTGTAAGGAGAGCAATTTTGTGAGGGCACAAGAGCCTTCCTTTGGAGGAAGAAGGGACTCATAGTCCCCTTTCTTCATTGTGTTTTGATTTCATCAATTGATCAGCCTAAAAACATTGGTGATATTGGTCTTGTTGTCTTTGTTATTTCTTTATCCATATGCTCATAGTTTTAGTTTGTTTTAATTTAATTCTTGCTTATAGTTTTGTTTTGTTTTCTCTAACTCTTTCCTCTACAGTTGTCATGCTTAGCAAGACCCAACTGGGCATGTAAGCACCCTTGATTTTCTCACCAAGTCGACGAAAAGGGTGCAAACAGTGGGTATGGGAAGCCTCCTAGCAGATGATCTAGTGAGTAGTTTACTAGGAGCTTCTGTCTCCTTGGGTTCATCAGTGAATTGTAGTTTTCTTATTTTCTTCAATATTGGTTGACTGGGTGATGGATTCTCAATCTCTTTTCCTTTTCCCCTTTCAGCAACACCTCCTCCTTTCACCCCTGAACTATTAGATGCTTATTTCTCAAAAGACAAGGGGGTATCTCCTTTAGGATCCAGGGAAATGTTTGCTGAGGTCAAGAAGGAATCCCAGTCTCTGTTTAACTTTCTAAGCTCTTCAACCACCAAAAAATTCACCAAGGAAAAGTGGAACATGATACTCTTTAGTTGGTTAACCCTAGCTTGGACTTTGTCTGCCATTTTTCCTAGGATTCTATATAGGTAGAAGGGTAAGTTTAGGGGGATTTTCCTCGTGAAATGCATAAGGAGCCTTATGTGGTATTGATATACCCATTCAAACCTACCCTCACAAGTAAATTATTTCTGTATTACCCTCAAAAGCTTCTCAAAAGGTTCCAAAACATATTCCCTCAGGATGGTGGACCAATTTTCTTCTTTTTGTATTTAGGTTTCAGAAAATCAATATAAAACGAAGGATCTAAAGACATACCTTTAAACCAATTCTCTCCCTATGTAGGGATCTCTGTAGCAGCTAATATGGTTTCTTCTACCACTAGAAATTAAGTGACCACTGCAATGGTTTTTCTAACACCATTAAAGTTCAGAGGAAACGGCTTGGTTAGCTACACACTATACCCATGAAAGTTTTCACAAAATATCATACATTGAGCCTGCTCAAAGGACACCATGTATTCAAGGTCTGAGTTCACCAAAGTTAGTCCTTGGGGTTCATATCTAAACATGTTTCCTCCCTTGTATTTCTTCTTTCCCTGTGGATTCATGTTTCTATGATGTATTCCTTGCAAAAGTAAATTTCAAACTTCTCAAAGCGAAAAAACCTTCAAGCTCAGTATGCAAGTTTGTGTAGCAAACTAGGATGGCTAGGGTTTGGCTTGAATGAAGAAAAAATGGTTATATGAAAGGCACATTCATTCAGAGGATAAAATTTCAATGAGATCCAATGGCTTGCGCAAAAAAACAAAAACAGAGTATAGGCTTGCGCAAAAAATGGCAACTGTACACAACACTTGCGTAGTAAATGGAATTTGCGTAGAAGAAAGCTTTGGAGTTTGTTGGAGAGGCGATGGACTATGCATAGGTTGTAAAGGTGATGCAAAAAGACAAAAAGTTTCCCAATATACATGCTTGAATGGATAAGCAGCGAAATTTGAAATGGGAAGTGCTTATCCAAGGTGACAAGACGCTTCAAGGAAAATTAGGAATTTTTGCAATGAACTTGCGCATCACGTACATGTTTGAAGCTTGCAATAGTAAAATGACATGGGGTGTCATGATTGTACCTTATTTTATCTCATGAGAGGTGATGATGAACCATAATACCTTTTGACAAGACATTCACCCTAACCTATGACTCAACCTTAGCACATAATTTCCCACTTTTTTATATGATTCAAGACTTATGAAAAAGTGGACCATTACAAAACTTTGAACATGATGGACTTTTAAACTCTTGACTCTTTGCTTTTTATGATGATGTTTTATGAGAAAGACAATACACCCTTTGACCCAACTTATGGATAGACCCCTTATTGACATTCAAGTCACTCTTTATTTAATTGTTGACCTCATAAACCTTGACACACTAACAATGACTCATCTAGGAATGCCTTGATTTACAGAAGACCATGACATGACTTTCAAACTTTAGAAAAACTCTAAATTTTACCCTAAAAATACTGATACTAACACACATGGATCATTATTATAGAAGTCTTCTCCTTGAAACTTATACTAGTTCAATTTTGGCTTTGAATGTTAATACAGACATCATAATTCAACACTATTACTAATATTTGATTGTTTATCTTTTAAATCAAGGTCTTATCTGAATGACATGTTATTGGAGTTACAATTGATTTAATTGATTACTATTAATGAATTAGATTGATTCATCTTTATTATATACATTATTTCAGTGTTATTCTGTATATGAATACTGTCTTGATTAATAATTTGTGGTAATTACTTAGGCATAATTATTAATTCATACACAATTGTTATACTCAAGCATATGTTCTGAAAATCGATATCTTTTTTGAATATTGCTTATCCTACTCAACTCATATACCATTAGAATTATACCCGAGCATTAGATTAGTTTTATTTGCTAAATTAGATTTTATTCAATTTTTCATTCTTATTTCAAATACTTCTTATTCATTAAAAGAGAAAAACAAAATCTCCTTTCGTAGGAGTAAATTTTATGATAATTAGAATTAGTCTTTTCTTGTAGATAGTTTTAAACCTGTATATGTTTCTATTTCAGTTTGTTATTTGATAAGGAATAAAATCACTTTAATCAGTTAGCAAATGTATATATTTCTCTTAGATTTAATTTTATTTGTAGATTAGGATAGTTATAGGTAACTGGACCTAAACCAATTGAAATCGCCATTTACAACGGATACGGGTCTGATCAGAATCCTGATCGGGAAAATTCCTGAATGTTGAACATGGTCATATTTAATGATCAACACCTCCCTGCCCAGGTTCAATTTCTTGTAAGTGACATGTGATGCCCTTAATGGGTCTATATGATTCTCTTGTTGTTGAGCCCCCAATATTGTGAAAATTCTTGGCCTCCCCATGTTCTCTCGTGGATTGTTTTTGGGGGTGGTTTCTGTGGAATAGCAAGTACCAGTCTTTAGTGTCGTGAACCACATGTAAAAACAAAAATCATGTGAGGGAACACGCTAAAAAGAAGAGAAAATGAAAAGTAAGATACCAAATGGTGACACATGTCATGGTTTCAAAGGTCCCTTATCTACTTATCCATTGTATTAATCTACCACAAATGGAAAACATATAAGATCCTTTGTAGTCTCTAATATACACTTGGAGCACACTAATCCATCATGGATGTTTGAAAACGTTTTGGCTGGTGCCTTTGAATGTTGAAAATGTCCAAGTAGGCCCTAATATACTCAATGGAGACCATTATACATCATGAATGCTTGAAAACTTCTTGGTTGGTCCCTTAGAATGTAGACTATCCTCTTCTTGGTTGTAACAAAAATAATTTGAAGTTATCTTCCCTATCTCAACAATTATCTCCATGTTTCATTTAGATAGATTTCAAGGAAGATAGTTAGGTTTTGAAAATTTCTCCTTTACTTTAGGTCAATTCCTATGTTGCATTTAAATTGAGTTCAAGGGATATGGTTGGGTTTAGATAATTCCCACTATTTGGAAGTGGAAAATTATCTCCAAAAATATTTTAATATAAAAATTATCTCCACAAATATTTTAATAAGACTTAAATTGGAGCTTCACCAATATTCTTTAACTTTAACAAATAGAGTCGTGTTGTGTTGTTTGATATCATAGAAACATAACCAAAAGATTTTATAACAAGGATTGTATGGCAGTGTAGTCCCTACCGGGTTTAATTGGGAATAAATGCATAGGTATGGAGGCTCGAAGTAACCATGGGTCGTCGATATTGAAAGAGAGAAGGGACCATTGATCCCCGTAGCATACCCAAAATTCACCGATTCGACAGTTCGTGTAACACCCTTGTTTCCCCAATTTGTAATTAATCTTTAATTAGGGTTACCATGTTGTGGCATGGGAAAAATGTAAATGTATTATTGTTTCAGTTGCCAATAACTGACTATGGGGGTTGAAGCCTTGGAAGTACTGGCCATTATATCACTAGAGGAAAGAATGTGAAAACTATAAGAGAGGGTTCATTATATCAAATAACCCCAAAATTTCCCTTTGATGAGGATAATAAACCTCCTTCGGATCCCAAGGAGAGAAATTAGTTAATGAAGAAAGGACTAGTGGTTGAAATGTCAACCACTCCCATGAATGGAAGCATGGTCTAGCTGTAGAATGTCAACTCGAAGTACCATTGGGCATGGAAGACCAAGTTGACCTGAGTTCCCTTCTGATAGAAGGAACATGATGGGTCGAGAACCATCCTGGGAAAAAGATATACAAAAAATAGAGACAAGGAAATAGGGGGATAGAGAAAGAGAGGAGAACGTGCAGAGATCTCTAGCGGATGATGAACGGAAGGTCTTGAGCTTGATGCCAAGTGAGCATCTGATAAAAATTCCCAAGGCCATCACATAGAAATAAATCTCTGAAAGTTTGTAGAGAATAGAACCCGAGCAGAAGCTGAAACAGAGAAAGAATCCTTGAGAAACTACTAGAGTTCCCTGGTGATATCATGGCTTGGCATAGGGGTGGCCAGAGTGCTAAGAATGAATGCCTATGAGCCTATGGTTGGGTGGAAGGAAAAACACCCACAGTGAGTTAGTTGGATACCACGTGTAATAGATAAGTAATCGCATATCTTGTGTATTTAAGTGGTATTGTGAATTAAAGTTGGATATCCTATGAATGTTGCAGGGATGCATATGTTTGCTTAATGATTTATACTGTATCCCTTTTTGTGTCTGCTTTATTGTGTAATTAGGCAAGTAAGAAATTATATGGATTTGACATGATTTGTACTTGTAAATGCTTGCGCCCTGTGGTGGCTTAAGATAGAGCCACGAACTATGAGTTCATCGACCTTGGGCATAGTTTCATGTATGCATGTCGACACTCCTACTCATTCAGAGTCCCTTGGAGGAAGGATTATGTTAAAGCTCATGAGAGATAGTGCATGTATTCACAGGCTCTCTGTGAGGCAGGCAGAGACCGAGAACCACTTAAGTTCTAGAGTTTCTGAATGAGCGTAAGGGGTGCGTGAAAGAATTCTTCCAAGCGTTAAGTTCAAGAGAAAGAGCGCAAAGCTCTTAAGCCTTTCAGAGATAACAAAGATAAAGAAGAATAGAGAGATTGAAGTATCAAAAGGGAAGGTTCCTTTGTTTGGAAGATGAACGAATGAGATCTGTTAGGGAAGAGCCAAGGTCCGTTATGACCGTTGGATATGGGAAGAAGCGCATGATTTAACCCCTTGAGTCCTTCAGACTTCGCGAGTTCAAAGAATTGAGCAAGTTCGTCATAAGGGAGGTAAAATCCCGGAAGCCCCGAAGTTAATCTGGGCCTTAGATCTGAGGATGCCTGGGAGCCATCCCGATCATGAGATCTATGAGTTAGTCAACCTGACGTTGACCAACTCTGGGAGATTTTAGTCGAGGAGTGAGTCAACCTCCTGAAGGCCCGGAGGCTGGAGTTCACCTGAGTCATCGATCTCCAAGGATAGGTGTCATAATATCTACCACTTTGGAGAAAAGTCACTCTATAGGAAAGCTTGTGACAAGAGGCGAGAACTCCTGAAGGCCAAAGTGCCAGAGTTCATCCTGACCGTTGATAGTAGGGGATGTGTGTCCAAAGATCTGACACTCTGAGAGGATTGCACTTTGCAGGTTTGCGTTGGTGAGTACTTTGAAACTCCTGAAGCATGAAGCCTCGAAGTGATCTGTAGATGTTGATTTGTGGGAGACACGCATCAATAGATCATTAACTCTGGGTGAAAGCCTTTTGGGAGAAAGTGAGTGTGGAAAGGCAGAAAATCTCGAATGCCGAAATCCTGAAGTAAACCTTGACCATTGATCGGGAAGGATGCATGGAAAACAATCTTTGACCTCGGAAGAATGTACTCCAGGAGGATGGATTATTGGAGCGTTTGGATCACCTGAACGCCGAAGTCCCGAAATGAACCTGGACCATCAGATCCAGAGGGACGTGTCATGGAAATCCATTGTATTCGGGTGAAATCACTCCGAAGAGGAACAAGTGCATAGGATTTGAAAGTCCTGAAGCCCGAAGAGCCGAAGAGAACCCAGACTGTCAGATCCAGGGGGACGCATGGTGGAAATCCATTGTATCCAAGTGAAAGAGCTCCAAGAGGAATGAGTGCATAGGATTTTGAAACTCTCGAAGCCCAAATAGCCAGAGTAGTTGGGGGAAATCGATCTGTGGGAGGACACACGTCAATAGTTCATGGACTTCGGGTGAAACTCCCCGGGAGAAAGTGAGTGTGGAGAAGTTGCGAGTTGGGATTCCTGAAGGCCGAAGTCTGGAAGTGGATCACAATCATTGATTGTGAAGGGACGCATGGTGCTCGATCTGTAACTTCAGGTACAATGTACTTCAAAGGAAAAATGTGTAGGAATGTTTGAAACTTTCAAATGTTTAAGTCTCAAAGTGAATCAAGACCGTCGAAATCCCAAAGGACACACGACATCGTATTGTGAACTTTGGAGAATTGTCATTCTGGGGGAATTCGTGCGGGGTTGTCTTAGCACCTGTTGTTTTGGCGTTTGGTCATAGTTCACAATCATATGCAAGTATAAGGGGAATGGAAGAACCCAAAGGAATTAGAAGAGGATGTTTTCCATTTTTTAGCTCAGTTCAGAGCATGGAGGCCGCGACTGGAAATCCCTGGAAGAGAAGAATGAAATAGAGACCCCTTAATGAAGGTATTGTTCTCTCAAGGAGAACAAAATTTTTATGCCCGATCGTGGGTGTGTTACAAATTGGTATCAGAGCATGGTTACAACACTTTCCCTTCTTGGGCTCATGCAAGATTCACATAAAGAGGTATTGTTATCTGCATTTACTCCTTAAGGAGAAGGACTGCAAATTGAACTTGTGATTTTGGGAATTCTTGTTGAATTTCAACAAAAGAATTTCTTTAACCCTTGGTCAAAGTGATAACTACTCTTACCGGAGTAGGGATATGCTAATTAACATTAATAATAAGATTTGAATGTGGATAGCTGAAGGTGGCAGGGTTCTATCAATGGTAGCTTAAACCCGAAGGACATATGACTTGGTGTTCACAACACTGCCTCTAAGCATGGGTAGTTGGAACCTCGGGCACTAATGATGGTTGATTATATAATGGTTAATACCTTTGTGAGATTAAAGGAATATGATAGGATCAGGTAGGATCCTTGGCATTATAATTATTGCTTTATATTAAACTCAGAGTATATCACTCCTCATGAACAAGGGAAAAGTGAGATGGGTAAAGTCCTATAGAAGTTGAGGCAAGAAGGTTTTCTTGCCAGCTATTATAGTATAAAAGGGAAAGTGACCTGGGTTGGTTATTTCTATAAAGAGAAGGCAACATTAGTATGATTTATAACTATGAGATTAGTCATGTAAGCGACTGTAATATCTAACTAAAGAACACTAATGATAAAACTAAGCTAGTACGATGAATACTTAGTTGTGTGTGTATGGTTGGGTGCATGGGTTTAATGCATTGAGAAGCTTCTTGATATGAAGCCTGATATTAATACCAGTTAGGTACGAATGATATTAAATTTGCAAGTGATTCACATGTATGATGTAAGAGTATAAGTATACTAAAGGCCCAATATGGTTTCCCTGATGAGTGAAATGTGAGGCAAGCATAACACTTGCCAAGTTTGAATGAATACCATGGATGCCTGGTTGACTCCACTCTGAAGAGTCATGAAAGTTTTGTTTTGAATGATAGCTTAAGGGGAATGTGCTCCATCTCCCCAGGAAAAACCAGTACAAATAGACGAGAGATTAAACGAGCAAGGATGCTCTATTGTCATAATAAGAGGCAAATGATTATGCCTTTGAAATCACATGAGAATGATTGTAAACAATCATGAGTTGATTGATTTTAAAGTAGAGATGTATGTAGGCTATGAAATATACCTATGGTCGCTACACACAGGTTTATGATTATGAATATGGCTAAGTACATCATCGATGTAAGTTAACAAAAACTAGAATATGTGTGGATACATAATCGGGATGCATGTCAGAAATGCATGTCTATGTTCCTTAAAGAATGCTTAGTAATGAGCCAAAGCTAATTCAAGGCCGAGGCCATCAAAGATAGTGATGGATATGCAATGAGGAAGTTGTGTGTTGAAGGAGCTCCCTATGAAGAAACTGTGTAAGAGCTCTATCAAAAGAATAGAGTCACAACCCTAATGATTGTTGAAGGTTGGGAAATGGGCTGCAAAGCCTACCTATATAAGAATCCCGAATTACATTTTTAAAACAAAATGTATAGGTGGAAGACTAACAAATGAATGTTAACCACTCTGAGAACCGAATGATAATGTGCAGGATGCATAGGTTCATGACCCATTATGAACAAAATGCTTGCTATTAAAACATGTTGTTGTATCCAAAAAGGTTAGAGTGAGGCCTAACCAAGGATGCTCAAGGAAAAGAGCACGGATATCCAAACCTGGAATAAATTGCAAAAAAACCAAGAAGAGGAAAAAGGAGGAACACTTTTCCACCCTAACAACTTTGAATGGCTTACAGGGTTGTAGGTATTAGATGAGAAGTTGTGAGAACAAGTGCAGCTGGGAAAAGAGAAGGGATAAATAAGTATGTTTGATCGAATAGGCTTGGTTGAATCCACACCAAGCAAAGGAAGTAAGGCCTTAGAAATAACTCAGTTGGGTTGAAATCCCCAGGCTGTGTGGAAGGAGTGGGAAAAAGGGGAGAGCCCCTAACTCCTTTCTTGCTATGTGTTATGTTTCCTCTAGCATGAAAAAGATGATTTACTAATAAAAGTAAATGTTTGGACACCATAGTGATGATGATTGTATTATTGCAGAAACAATTGAGAACTGTCTGTATTACATTCATGAAAACCTTTGAGGGTAATGTGATGAAGTGCATAAAGATACGCTAGGACATTTTGAAGATGTTTCATGGAATTGAATGTTATGCATGAAATTTTGGAAGGCATATGTATGCCTCATATACCCAAGTAGAGTATGATTTAGGAAGAAAACCTTGATCAAATCAGGTTATCGAGAGCCTGACAGAGGAGATGAATGTGAGACATTCATCGGAAGGAAACTGATCTCATTCGTCAAATTGACTTCAAGACCCACTGGATTTAACGGATCAAACACCAGTCAATCGATAAGATCGACGACCCGTATTCATTGCAAAGATCGAATGGGCACACAGGTTAACGATGGAGCATGTGCTCGTAATTTAATTTCAATATAGTTTTGTTTTGAGTTTGAGGTCCAATTGTAGATCAGACAACCCATATTCATTGTGGGGTGTGAAGGCAGAATTAATGGGCGCGCTATTTCATGGCCCACAATCGACCTACACCATTGATATTGTCGAGGTGGATGGTCAATGACCACAATTAAAAGAGTTGAGCAAGCACTTTTCAGATTTCATAGATTGAACTCTCCGATAAAGAGCAAGCACGTTGGGGATTCTGCAATCACTCTGAACCATTGATATGTGAACGATCAGTGGGTGGACCTGCAAGGAACCCATGCATTAACTCCCCATAAAATTGTACTACGATTGGGTTCGGTGGCTAGATTTGACAAATCAAGTTCTCAATCTAAATTCTCGGCCAAACATTTCTATGTTCGCATTATTATTTGGAAATCGTGTGGTTAAAATCGATCAAGGGCTATGATCGACGACCCGCGATCATTGCGGAGATTGCATATGCACACGGGTTAATGTCGAGACCTGTACCAGTACTATAAATTCAATATAGCATTGTTTTGAGTTTGGGATCCAATCGTATATTGGACGACCCGTATTCGTTGTGGAGGTCAAAAGGAGAATTAAATCGTGAGATAGTTGAGGCCCCACAATCCCTTGCCGCCGTTGGATCCGAGGAAAGATGGATCTTCACCATCGAATTACAGACAAGGAGTTTAGCCAAGATCATAACACCCAGACACGGGAGCTGAAATGATAGCGCCTAAAAATAATAGAGCTAAGGTCACAGCTCTCGATTGCATGGAGAGAAAACAAAGTTCATACGGGCCATTCAAGGAAGGTAGAGTTTATCACTCTACATTAGACTGTGGTCGCGGGGACTAGTTCTATGGGAATAAAGGTGCTCATAGTTAGTACGTTGCATGGAATGCATCGAGGAAATGCATGTTTACACAAAGGACAGATAATGGATTTCCCATTGAGGAAGGGCCTTACAACATTTCTACTTATATTGTATAGGTGTTAGAGAAAACCAAATTTGGGTGGCCATGAGTGTTGGGTGGTTATTAATGAGGAGGAATTCTTAAAGGCATTCATGTGAAACTTGTAGTGTCATATGTACTGATTTGGATCATGATCATCCTGTAGCCACAAGCATAGTCCTGTTGCAAAAATGAATGAGAATAAATCAACCATATGGTGAAAATCTTGGCTAAACTCCAACACACCATGGCAAATTGTCTGTCGTAAAGTATGGGAAACTTAAAATCAATGCAAGGGGTATGAATGTGGCCACAAATGTTGGCACATTCATTAAAATCAATTGATATTTGAATTACATTTTGAAAAATTTGGTAGGTTGACATGATGCATAGGTAAGGGATGATGAATCCTTTTTGTTTGGTATCCTTCAATATATGAAAATGACTTGGACTGTTAGTATGCTTGGTTTTGAAAAGATAATGTGCATGTAAACTAATAATTTGTTTGGCTGAGGAATGTTGAAACTACAGGAGGAAATGAGTCTTGGATATGGCAGTATTGTAAGTGCATAAGGGAGACCAATTGCCTACTGAGCCAAACTGCAAGGAATGGTATTTCCTTTTTGAGAAAGTGAATTTGATTGTTAGCATGCACAATTCTGAAATTGTTTGTGATGATGTTATAAAGATGCAATAAAAATGTATGAGCATGAGAAACTAACAATTTTTTTGACTGATTGAAGTTGAAGTGCAGGAAGCAAAGGAGTCTTGAATATGGAAATGTTGTAAGCCATAAGGAAGACCAATTACCTACTGAGCCAAACCGTTATGGGAAGGAAAGTCCCATAATTATGAATCTGGTTCCTATGCGAAACAAATATGAGAACAAAATGTGGAATTTGGAAATCTGCGGATGACATATTTACAAGAAAATTTTTGAATTTAAAATTTATGATGTCTCATGAATTTCTGTATACCTATGATACAGGTGAAAGGGAAAGATCTGCAAAGACTACAAAGAAGAGAAACTGATCTCTCTGGTTTGAGGGAGAACTGTGAGAAAGAGTATAATTTGATCGCATGAAATAGAGACTAACTTGAGAGAAGGAGAGTAACCTTCGTCCCTATCTATGATTGAGTCGGGAGAAGGACAATAACCTTTTTCCCTAACTAATTATGTTCCTGGAGAAGGAGAGTGATCGTTGTCCCTAACTTTAGCTGAGTCAGAAGGTTGTCAAGCTGTAAAATCATGAAAAATGGCTACTGTTGAGCCATGAGAACCATGTGGTAAGCCATGGTCGCCTAGAATATATTGTGTTGAGGTAACACAAGTTGGAGGGACGCCTTGACAGAGAAAGTCTGAGGGACACCTCGACTGTAAGACTCGATAGAGTCTCTGGAATTATTTGTGTGCTAGAAAACCTTGGCAAGGAAAGATGGATCACCCAAGTGACTGTATAATAGAGAAGGGGATGCCTCAGCCTGGGCCTGGAGGGTGAATGACTGCAAGGAAGAGGAGACATTAATATTTCTTGTAAACTATTTATTGGGATCATGCACACGATGGGTAGTTCTTCCTATGCGAGAAAAACTTGGCAAGGCAAGATGGATCACTCGAGGGACTGTATAGCATAGAAGGGGATGCCTAAGCCTGGGCCTGGAGGGTGAGTGACTGCAAGTAAGATAAAACCTTGATAGTTCTTGTAAACTATTGATGGGTATCATGCACCCAATGGGTATATCAAGGAAAAACAGTGATCCTGAATAACAAGATAACCCTGTGGACACAAATCCACAAACTGCGCAGATAATTATTGTGCTAGATTATGAAATTGTCCTAGAAATTTTATGCAACAGTAAAAAAAAATTGCATGAGACTATGATTAATGTGCTTTTTGTCCAAGAATTATTGAAAGAAGGTGATGAATATTAAGGGTTTTAAAAAGGATCTGACCGAGAAAGAACGTCAAGACTTCTAAAGTGGAGCCATGAGAAAAGAATGACAAGTGTTACTGAGAAAGAACACCAGGGATGATGTTTCCTTTTTAAGGGGGATGGGATTGTAACACCCCTGTTTCCCCCAACTTGTAATTAATCATTAATTAGGGTTACCATGTTGTGGCATGGGAATAGTGTAAACGTATTATTGTTTGAGTTGCCAATAACTGACTATGGGGGGTGAAGCCTTGGAAGTGATGTCCATGATATCACTGGAAAGAATGTGAAAAATATAAGAGAGGCTTCATTATATCAAATAACCCCAAAATTTCCCTTTGATGAGGATAATAAACCTCCTTTGGATCCCAAGGAGAGAAATCAGTTAATGAAGAGAGGACTAGTGGTTGAATTATCAACCACTCCCATGAATGGAAGCATGGTCTAGCTGTAGAATGTCAGCCCAAAGTACCACTAGGTATGGCAGACCAAGCTGACCCAAGTTCCTTTCTGACAGAAGGAACATGATGGTTTGAGAACCATCCTGGGAAAACGATATATAGAAAATAGAGACAAGGAAATACGGGGATAGAGACAGAGAGGAGAATTCACAGAGCTCTCCAGTGGATGATGAACGAAAGGCCATGAGCTTGATGTTGAGTGAGCATTTGATAAACCTCACCAAGGCCATGAAAGAGAAAGAAATCTCCGAAAGTTTGTAGAGAATAGGACCCTAGCAGAATCTGAAACAGAGAAAGAATCCTTGAGAAACTACGAGAATTCCCTAGTGATATCATGGCTTGGAACGGGGGTGGCTAGAGTGCTAAGAATGAATGCCTCTAAGCCTATGGTTGGGTGGAAGGATGAACACCCACATTCAATTAGTTGGATACCACCTGTAATAGATAAGTAATCACATATCTTGTGTATTTAAGTGGTATTGTGAATTAAAGTTGGATATCCTATGAATGTTGAAGGGATGGATATGTTTGCTTCATGATTTATATTGTATCCCTTTTTGTGTCTACTTGATTGTGTAATTAGGAAAGTAAGAAATTATATGGATTTGACATGATTTGTACTCATAAATGCTTGCGTCCTGTGGTGGCTTAATATAGAGCCACAAATTGTTAGTTCGTCGACCTTGGGCACAGTTTCACGTATGCATGTCAACACTTTTAGTCATTTTGAGTCCCTTGGAGGAAGGAGTCTTTTAAAGCTCAGGAGAGATAGTGCACATATGCACAGGCTCTCTGCAAGGTAGGCAAAGACCAAGAACCAATTAAGTTATAGAGTTGAGGAATGAGCGTAAGGGGTGCGCGAAAGAATTATTCCAAAGGTTAAGTTCAAGAGAAAGAGTGCAGAGCTCTTAAGCCTTTCAGATATAACAAAGCTTAGGAAGAATAGCGAGATTGAAGTATAAAAAGGGAAGGTTCCTTTTTTTGGAAGACGAATGAATGAGATCTGTTTGGGAAGAGCAAGGTCCGTTGTGACCATTGGATACGGGAAGGAGCGTGGGAGTTAACCCCTTGAGTCCTTTGGACTTCACGAGTTTGGTGAATTGAGAAAGTTCGTCATAAGGGAGGTAAAATCCCTGAAGTCCCGAAGTCTCGAATTTAATCTGGGCCTTAGATTTGAGGATGCTTGGGAGCCATCCTAACCGTCAGATCTATGAGGTAGTCAACCTAGCATTGACCAACTTTGGAAGATTTTAGTCAAGGAGTGAGTCAACCTCTCGAAGGCCCAGAGGTCGGAGTTCACCTGAGTCATCAATCCCTGAAGATAGGTGTCAGAATATCTACCACTTCGGAGAAACTTTACTACGTAGGAAAGCTTGCGGCAAGAGGCGAGAACTCCCGAAGGC
This sequence comes from Picea engelmannii, assembly GCA_009831015.1. NCBI lineage: Eukaryota > Viridiplantae > Streptophyta > Pinopsida > Pinales > Pinaceae > Picea > Picea engelmannii. The sequence goes on along the minus strand of ML776756.1, from coordinate 222,079 downwards.
CGAAGTGTCAGAGTTCATCCTGACCGTTGATAGTAGGGGATGCATGTCTAGAGATCTGACACTCCTGGTGGATTGCACTCTGGAGGTTTGTGTTGGTGAGTACTTTGAAACTCCTGAAGCGTGAAGCCCCGAAGTGATCTATATCCATCAATTCATGGGAGACACACATCGATAGATCATTAACTCCGAGTGAAAGCCTTTCAGGAGAAAGTGAGTGTGGAAAGGTAGAAAATCCCGAACGTCGAAATCCCAAAGTAAACCATGATCGTTGATCGAGAAGGACTCGTGGCGCATAATATTTGACTTCGGAATAATGTACTCCGAGAGGATGGATTACTGGAGCGTTTGAATCACCTAAACGTCAAAGTCCCGAAGTGAACCTGGACCGTCAGATCCATAGGGACACGTGGCGGAAATATGTTGTATTCGGGTGAAATCACTCTGGAGAGGAACAAGTGCGCAGGAGTTGAAACTCCCGAAGGCCGAAGAGCCAAAGAGAACCTGATCTGTCAGATCCAGGGGGACTTGTGGCAGAAATTCGTTGTATCCGGGTGAAAGCACTCCAGGAGGATCGAGTGCGTAGGATTTTGAAACTCCCAAAGCCCGAATAAACGAAGTAGCTGGGGGTCGTTGATATGTGGGAGGACACGCATCAATAGATAATGGACTCCGAGGGAAACACTTCGGGAGAAAGTGAGTGTGGAGAAGTTTAGAGTTGAGATTCCTGAAGGTCAGAGTCCTAAAGTGTATCACAACCGTTGATTGCGAAGGGATGCATGGCGTTCTATCTATAACTTTGGGTAGAACGTACTTCAGAGGAAAAAGGCATAGAAATGTTTGAAACTTCTGAATTCCGAAGTCCCGAAGTGAATAAGGACCATCGGAATCCCCAAGGACACGCGGCGTCAGATTGTGAACTTAAGAGAATTTCCATTTTGGCGGAATTCATGCGGGGTTGTCTTAGCGCTTGTTGTTTTTGTGTCTGGTCACAACTCACGATCATATGAAAGTATAAGGGGAATGGAAGAACCTGAAGGAATTAGAAGAGGATATTTTCCAGTTCTGATCTCAGTTCAGAGCAAGGAGGCTGTGGGTCGAAAGCCCTGGAAGAGAAGAATGAAATAGAGACCCCTTAATGAGGGTATTGTTCTCTTAATGAGAACAAAATTTTTATGCCCCGTCGTGGGTGTGTTACAGTTTGAGATATTTGGCATGAGGTAATTTGATAATGATCGGAGCTCATCATTTGATTTCATCATCAATTTTCACTAATAAACACTAAACAAATCTAAAACGACTTGTTGATGTTTCCCACTCAGAACACTCACATAGGTAATATGTGGGATAAACAATAGGGAAGGAATTAGGCCTTGATGGACCTCTACTACAGGAATGGAACCAATGCATAGCACAACTTCTCAAGGCTTATGTTGTTCCTGAGATTGATTCTTACATAACTAAACAATGTTTAGTCTGTTTATATGACCACCGAATGGGGATTGGCTTGAAACCAATTTCACTCAGATTACGCTATTTGTGTGCCCAACTTTAGCGTGTGGTTAACATACCACACAATCATAATCGTAATAAATACAAGCTACTTTTACAGTGCCATATTCTTTGATTGGGATTTCCTTCACTGGTTTCGTCGAATTTCTGTCAGCATATGCGACATGAAATGCCATATTCCTCATCATTTAATGTAAGGGGTTTGTAATAATAGGGTTTTATCTACAATAACGTAGTTTCATCTTCCAATTTCCGATCTGAAAGTGTCGAAATGGCAGGGTTGACGAGTTGGGTTTTAATGGCTTTAATGACTGTCCAGTTATTTTGCGTTGGCATGGCGTGGACTGGCCAGATCAATGGTAGAGTCTTGTGCGATGTGTTTGTTTTTATAGTGCTTCTAATATGTAACTTTAAGTGAAATTTATGGTAAGATAATACAGAGGCAATATCTCGTTAACTGAGTCGTAAATTTAATTTTAAGTGATGTAGAAATGATTGAAAAAAACTATTAAAATAAAGGAAGGTATGAATTACACTCATTTGCAGTAGTAGAAAGAATTAAGATATGCCCTTGACAGATGATTAAGAATGCAATAATTTACAAAGATCAGAGGTCTTGTTTTTACTCATAGTAAGAACAAAGGAAAAATTGTAACTGAATGGACTTCTGATGTATTAATATCACAATAGATGTATTACCAAATTGTAATTATTCAATCTTGAAGAAGAAGAAAAGGAAGCTAATATGAAGAGGAAATGGAAACACACGGAAAACACATAACTCAAATTAAAGGAGACTTAGACTCTTTGCCTTCTCTTCTATTAATATTTAATAAGTTCTTTGTTTTACATTAAACCAGAAGAAGCCTGGAAAAGATCTAATATCTATGTATTTATACAAAAATTGTCTTAACCAGAAGTAGTTAGACTTTCCACAATATCTTCTCTAAATATAGAATACAATCCAAATTTAAAAACATAACGCATATTTTGTTGGGTTATGGCTTGATGTGCTAGCGCTTGATAAGCTCCTTTATTTTCTCCCGGATGTGCTTTCTTTCATCTGTTCATTGAACTGGGTACACATTTCCATCAATGTTATCACAAATCTCGAAGGTTCAATGTTCTCATTTAATTTGAAGGAAAATACCTTCTTGTGTACTAGTGGTAGCTTCTCATGGATCTTCATTATTGCCTGGGCTGTAATTTGGTGTTGCAAACTAGGTTTTACCAATAACTAGTTGATCTTGAGCAAATCGATGTGGTTCATCTATTGGATGATAGATTGTATACTTTTCTTATTCTTTCTGGAGATTTCTTTATTCTTGTCTATGTCGATTTGTGTGAGTGTCTCAGAGATATCATTGCCTTTGAATTCAACCAATTCTATCTCTACAACAGACACGGTATTCAGACAAGCGTCATTTTCCTCCCTAGCAAGCTTCTTTCTTTCTTCTAGGTTTGTCTCCCAAAATTTCAAGGCCATTTCACCTTTTACCTATTCATATTGTGAAAAGGGGGCGAGACCAGGAATATTAGCTTTTTTCCTGCATACAATGAATTCCTAAAATTTGGATTTGGCCATCATGCATCGTTTTATTTCTCATAAACACTTTTCAGAGAATTATTTATTGCCTTATAGTATTTCTAAATAGTATCCATTTTTTGATATAGATCTTGTTGGACAACTTCCAACTTTTCATTAATTTCAAATTCTCTATTTTGAAATGAAGTATTATTTGTCTTTGTATTCTCCAGTGAAGCTATTTTGTTTTGTAATTGTTGTATTGAACTGTCTTGTTGAGTAATCATGGAATTACTAATTTGTAAATTCTGGACACTCATCTCCAATTTTTCTTGTAGATGCTTCATATGTTGTTGATAAGCCAATCTGATTTTCTCTATGTCATAATTCATTTTGCTCCTGATAATCTATTCTATTCTTTGCATTTCATTCTGCAACCATTCAACCAAGAGATAATTTTCTTGTAGTTTCTTTGTAATATTACCCACTGACCATTGGTTGGCAGTGGCAAAGGCTCCTAGTGAATCCACAACCTCTTTGGCAAATTCAGGGTCATTTTTTTCATGTCCATCATATCCTATTATGTGTCTCTTGGTGGTTATTCCTTCGTTCCGGTGAGATTCTTTTTTGATGATAGCTTTTCCTTTCTTATTGAAAAAGAAAATTTATGGGGGAATCTCTTTAGGAAATATGTGAGTGAGTTTGTCTAGATGGATGAATTCAGAACTAGGAACCTCAAAACTGGTTGATAAAGGAGTTACTGAGGGAATACAGGAAATAAGTGCAGTATAATTTTCTAGACTAGTAACATTGGGAGTAACAGTGGTAGTAACTGGTAATGAAGGGGGAAAATAATGACCATGTTTCATGAAGGATTCAAGGGAAGATAATAATTGTTGATCATTTAGGCCTAACATTGATGCTTTTATCTGTTTAAATAACAGATCTGTATTTTTCAATACTTCTTCAGTTTTTTCCTCAGTGGAGATACTTGGCTGGGGTTCTAGGGATCTAGTTTCACATGAATATTGAATTGGATTTGAATCTCCTTGCAAAATCTTAGGAAAGTTTTTCCTTATGTGCTTTTGAAAGCTGAGAAAACCAACCTGTTGGTCTGGAGGAAGAGTCTGAAATCTGTTTTGGACTTATTCATAGGATCTAGCTCCTCGAAAAACATCATCATAATGGGAGTCTTCATGTATTTATATTTTCATGTTGAACTGGGCCAAATGATTCTCTACCATCCTATGAGGATCATGTCTTTTGAATTCAGTGTCAACTAATTTGACATCTTCTAAGGATATAGCCTTGACTTTTGAATGACCAAAATCTAACAATGTAAACATGCTAACCTGTATGGGAAAAGTTGCCCATACCTTTTTCTGAGCCATTTTCAAGTCCTTGGCGATTCCTCCCGCCATTGTTTGGTATGCCACTTCTCTATAGAATAGCCTATCAGACACGAATTTTGGAAGGGCATGGGGAGAAATGAAGCAGCCAAACACTCTGATGTAAGAGAAGTTCTCTTCAATGTACCAATCTGCATTTGTGCCTAAGTTCCCCATAATGTGCTCTGAAATCCTAGGTGGAGGGTGACCATATATAGCTACATGAATGCATACCACTACATTGTGACAGATCTCATAAAAGAAATATTTATCATTTTCTTCCCATAGTTTGGAGTGGTATAAATGTATAGGCTCGGAATTAGTCGGGGTCCATCTCTAGTTCATTAGAGGAAATGGAGTCATGAAGAAAATGGAATCCATGATGTAGGTGGACATGTAAAAAGGATCATGTTTCCCTCTTGATTTCAAAAATTTGTACTCGACAACATCCTTAGCTATGTTATCCGACAACATTTTTTCCCAGTTGAAAGTATATCCTTCAGCCACTTCATTGATTATATACACCCATTCAACTGTGAAATGTCCAGGGTTTTTCCTTCCAAATAACTAGCAGAGCATCATGGAAATGTATAAAATGTGAGCATATAAAGATGTTGTGGAATATATACAATGAGCGTTGGATTTAAAATTGGTTGGATTTCCCCACTAAGTCTTGATTATGTCATGACCAATTATGCCATATTGAGTGCATTCTCTCCTTTCAAAATCTAGAATAAATGCTTCATTATACCTGTATTTGGGTGTGGAAGATAGTTTATACATTACTTGCATGTCCTCCAGACGAAAGGAGCCAACAAAGGTGTTCTAGTAACTAATAATGCTTCTGGTTTGAATGTCAACATGCTCCAGAGACCATATTATCATGTCATTGTAGGGTATAATCTTTGGTTGAGCCACAATCCTGTGTAGTTGAGACTGAGCTACCAATATGAGTTTGGATGAGAATGGATTGTCTTCTTCTTCTGTTGAATCTTCCAGACAGAGAAGAATCTCATGTTCCAAGATAGCATAGACCTGTTTCCAAGACTTGATGGCATATGTAATTCATGAAGTGGTGTATGAGAGAATATATGTGTTTGGGTTGGAATCATCTGCCGATGCATCTTGCTTCTTCCTTGGTTTGCATGGCACCATAATTCTCAGAGAAATGAAATTAAACTTACTGTGATAAGAGAAGTCTGAAAGCTCTCAATTACTGAATGAAAAAATCTAATTGCAAATGGTAGAATGACTTGAGATTCGAAATGTATTTATTCATAAAATCTATCAATCTTCGTATTGATCTACTGACAAGGTGATTATTAAAAATCTATGGAATTTATTAACTGGCGATTGCGATATTTACCCAAATATTTAACTTTAGCCATTTATAAATGTCATTAATACTTTGGCGGTTCAACGTTCATAGGTTTTGAATGTAAGATGACAAAAATATCCCGAAGGAGGAATTGTCAGAGCAACTAATCACTAACTAATCACTTTTATGTTTTAATTAATCATGCTTTAAAAATCCTTTAGCCTTAAGTACTTCAGGACTTTGGTATTTGGGATTTTGAATGAAGGATGATAGAAATCCTTTGAAGGTGGAATTCCCGGAGTAAACATTCGAACCGTTATATGTATTTTGGGGCTTCAGAGCCCCAGAGCTCTGGGAGTTCATTTTCTTAAATGTGTAGCTCATACTTCGACACTTTGGAATTTGGGAGTTTTGGATGTAGCACAACATAAATCTCTTGAAGGTCTAATTCATAGAGTGATTAGTTAATAGTTAATAATGATTAATTAAAATTGTTCAATGTTTTATTATCTTTTTGAAACATTTTTATTTGTTATGATATCAAATAATTCAACACTTTGATAGTTCGGCGGTCCTGAACCCATTCTTTGTTTTATTTTCCGAAGGGAAATCTCCCAGAGTGACTTGGTAATGATGAAGCCATTTTTAGTGACGTGTCAAGAAAGGATGGGTGACACATTTCACCTGAAAATGTGTGAATAAGATGAGACGAATTTTAAAAACAAGATCCATGTGATAGCCCAAGAAAAAATTTAATGACACGTTTCCTATAACTCATTTGTAGACCCTTTTAAAGATTATCACGAGGAACTATCTTCGAGACTTCGAAGCTTCATAGATTCAAGGTTTTTTTTGTTTAGATGCCTTGAAACTCCCGAATCACGAAGTCCCAAAGTGACCATTGAAGGTCTTCTTTTAAAATTCATGCAACTTTATAATCCGAAGAACACGAGAGTTGTTTGATCAAATTTAATGCAACTCATCAACGTATGATATTGTAAGCACCTTATTAATACATAACGATCATGGATTTATTTAATTGAAAAGCAATTCCCTAAGTTGTTTTTGGTAAAAAAAAAAATTTAAGAGGTAAAAACAAAATATTTTAAAATTTAAAAGTTTAAAATTCTAAAGTGTTCAAACAAATTCAATTATCTTACAAGATGAAGAAGATATTCTAATATTGGGCACTCGGGGTTTCATCCTTAGACATATCAATCAACTGTCCATTTAAGTTACAAAGAATCATTTTTACAAGATGAGGTCTAGATGTGGAAATGGTGATGGAAGATGCTTTAGAAGACCCAAAGTCCAACATAAAACTAACACCTATATGTGGCTTCAGATCAACGACTCCTACGCATTCAAACTTTCAAAATCGCACAGGTTTTAAGAACAAGAGAGAAATTGTGAAGTCATTAATAGTCGAAGTGTCATAGATCTGAATGCCCGAAGTGCCACATCACTTCAGGCTTGTACCACTCCGAGAGTTTTCAATCCAGAACATGCCGAAATTGTCGAACGCCGAAGAGCTATAGTCAAGAAATCCCAAGATACTTAATGATAAGATACATTGATCTTGGGTTAATTACAAATAAACATGGTTAATGACTCTAGGCCCGTACCACTCCAGGAGTTATACAAACTCTGCATACAGAAACTCCCGAAGGGTGAAGTGTCATAGGAACGTGGTACTCATTTTTGAAGGACATGTGCCATCCATAAGTAAATACACGTGACATCATGTGACTTGAGGCCACCACATCACTCCAGGCCCATACTACTCTGGGAGTTATAGAAGCTCTGCATTCATAAACCTCTAAATCCCTAAGTACCAAAGAGATGTGGCATCAATCTGTCACCGACATGTGTTATCAAACTGTCACAAAAACGTGGCATCCATCAGTCAGGACATGTGGCTCTCGTCTAGACCATGACATGTCGCACTCATTTCAAGCATATTTTACGTTCGTCATATGTACTATTTCAAGTGACACATGGCACATATTCTTTTTGTGACACGTCATCCTTTTGACCCCAAATATCCGAAGTGCCGCAGATCTGAATGCTCGAAGTGCCACGTCACTTCGGGCCTGTACCACTCCAGGAGTTTTCAATTCAGAACAGGTTGAAATTTTCGAACGCCGAAGAGCTGGAGTCAACAAATCTCGAGATACTTAATGATAAAATACATTAATCTTGGGTTAATTATAAATAAACATGGTTAATGACTCTGGGCCCATACCACTTCGGGAGTTATACACAATCTGCATATAGAAACTCCTAAAGGGAGAAGTACCAGAGGCACGTGGTACTCATCCACGAAGGACATGTGGAATCCATCAGTAAAGACACATGACATCATGTGACACGAGGCCTCCACATCACTTCGGGCTCATACTACTACGGGAGTTATACAAGCTCCGCATTCAGAAACCTTTGAAACCCTAAGTACCAGAGAGACGTGGCATCAATCCGTCACCGACATGTGGCATCAAAGTATCGCAAACATGTGGTGTCCATCAATCAGGACGCGTGGCTCTCATCTAGACTATGACAGATGGCACTGATTTCAAGCATATTTTGGGTTCGACATATGTACTATATCAAGTGACATGTGTCACATATTCTTTCTGTGACACATCAGCTTTTTGACATCAGGTTTCTACATCAATCCGAGAGAATTTCACTCCAACAGTTTTTCCATCCTGAACAAACACATTTCTCCCAAATCCTGAATCCCCAAAGAGCCAGAGTCCTGAACTCCCGAATTAGTTAATGATAATATTATATTAATCTTGGGTTAACAAGTAAATGTCCTTGGTTACTGACTTTAGAAGTTTTGTCTTCCGGAGGATATGTATGTTATGCGCTCTGCAACTCCCGAAGTCCCGAACTCTGAACCGAGGAGAGGATGCAACATCACTACGGGAGAAAGTCACTTTGGGAGATATTCATGCTCCTTGTTCAAACGCTCCCGAGCTATAAGAAATTTGTGCCATCGCTAAATATGGCTAGGGGAGTTCTAAATTTGGTAGGCTGCCAAAAATTTAGTAGGGACGCTAAAGTGGCAAGGTCGCCTAGATCGCACATTGCAAACTAATCGAGGGCTGACATTCATTTCAGAAATAAAAGGTGCCCAAGTGTTAATCTCGTAGAAAAATTATGGCATTGAAACCATTTACATTTTGAAAGTATTCTCATTCTAATTATACTGTGTGTTTTGCATAATCCATCTTGCTTTTATTTTCTTAATAACATTTTGTAATTTTTTCCTATTATGAGTAGTGCAACAAATAGATACTAAAAAGCACAAATATTCCAATCACTTGTAACTTGATATATTGTTGGAGTCTAACTTGCCATCTTGGAAATTTCCCTTGCTACATTGTAGTTTTTATCTCTTTAATCTATTTATGGAATTCATTTTTAATGATCTTTGTAAACTTCCTAGTGACTTTCATTCCAATTAAGTAATATCCATTTCATTCTATTAGATAGACTGCCTGGCTTGTATGTTTGTATATGTGTTAGGATAAATAAAGTTATATGTGGTGTCAAAAAAATCCATATAATTTTCTTTGAAAATGTGTTTAGTGTCAAAGATTCTTTGATCTTCTTGTGTGACCTCTGTGTTTGCTATTTTTTTCTATATATCAACACACTCCTAATATGATTGTTTATTTTCATCAGTTTTCAACTCATTGAAGTTAATTTAAACTGTGTGAGAACAAGGTGTCGAGACAGAGGACGATTCCCTTTTCCTAAAAGTTTTTTCTGTGATTAGCAAGCCCACTTTGCAGAGGTTGATTTGCAATTTCTCTCTAGGAAGAGGAACTGTCAGATGATAGTTCGGTATAATACAACCTGAAATATTTGTAACATGTCTATCCAATTGATTATGGTTTTTATTTCTGCGGATATTCTCACAAATATATTTACAGGTGTCATTGATGTTTGGAATTGGTAGTTAATTGTGGGTTAGAATTTTCACTTGTTGCCAAATCATCATTTTCTAGTCCAATATTTTATCCACATACTCATTTTGTATTGTGTTTGTATCATTAAAAAGGGTGTGAGAAAATGCAAATATAAACTATAACTTGATTTTTGGTTGTAACTATGTATAGTTGATTTACATGCCTTATTGATATTTGTCCTTTGTAGATAACAGTGGGTTAGCATAATTTTGCGTTCTTACTGTGATAATGCCTTAAAAAAACTAAAATAAGAAACATTTTTTTCCAATTCAATACTCACACAATTTTTTTTTCTCATCCCATAATATTCACCTTTGTCAATTCGATAATAGGGAGTTCAATTTGGTAGATCGAGCTATCAGTCACTTTAGGCGACTGGGGTGCCTTTGGGGTACCTGTGAGAAAAACTAATTCTTTGGTGAAGATTTTTTTTTAATGCAACCTGTGAGACTAATTATGTCTTTGATACATTGTTTAATGCCTTGAAATATTATTTAAAGTATTAAACTTTTTGCAACAGATTATTCATTGAATGGTTTGTCGTTTCCCTATGTTTTTACCTCTATTATGTCACTTGTATGTCATTAGTACGCCAGTATCCAAGGAGAACCCTCATCCATATCATCTTTCCAATCTCACCATGCTCTTGTCTTGGTGAACCAACTCTCTAACTGACCAACAAATTGAAAAGAACGAGCATTCCAAACTTGCGGTGGCTTAGCTCTACCCTTTAGAAATTTAGGACCAACAATAACTATGAAGTCCTTTAGACATCTCTACTGACTCTTCAATCAAATAATAGATAAAGTGAGTCATACTTATAGTTTCCAGGATGTGTTTGTATAAGAGAAGCATCGAAAAGCTACAAAGAAATCAATGGAGGGTTGTTGAAATAAACTTATTGTACTGTCAAATTGAGCGTAAGTATAACACCGACGCACTTGAATTTTAATTTTGTGTGGTTTATATCATATTCCCATTTTACTTCAACTAGCATAAATATTTTTTTTTCAAAATATTTCCAAAGAAGAATTTTGGTAATTTCACTAATCAAGTAAAACTGGTCAAATGAACTAAATATTACATTTTCTCCACAGATCATAAAAGGCAAGGAAGGTCTTGTATATTCCTTAATATCATAGAAAAACTACTAAGATCCTTAATCTATTATCCAGTCATAATCCAAAAACCAAGCCTATGAGAACCATGAACTACAATACCAAAGCACATGACCAAAAGTCTGGCAAACACAACACAGGAAAAAATCAACAAAGATTGGGCACTGTATCCCATCTATAACCAAATTCCCAAATGGGCACCAAGAAATTCATCGATTACTATATTAATATGAACCAAGATCACTATGAACATTTTTTTCTGATATTACTATGAACCAAGATTATGTTGACCTGGCAATGTTCTAACATTACTAGTTCTGGAAAAGACTACTAGCGTTTAACTTAATGGAGTTTGAACAATGCCAAATTTCCAATATTATTGAAAATGCTTGATGGTTCTGTTTAGAGGAGAAAGCCATTTTGACACCTCAAAGGATGGACCTGATATATTCACAATTTGGTACTTTGTATGAGGTCTTTCCTCATGCTTCACATTCCTATACTAAACAATCTTATGCACTTCCAGTTGACTTTGTCATGGTACTGCAAAACGTTATTCATATCTTGATTGGGTAACATGGATAAAGTCAAATCAAATTGTTTTGTTTCTTGTCAACGCATGATATGATTTTTTTTTTGGTCCAGCCAATATGCAGTATGACATTGTCCTCATTTAAGGTAAATTTGATATGAACATGGAAGTCACGTAGCATGTCGACAATCTTTGCCTTTTTTCTGTAGGTATATTTCATATGGCAATTCTGTCAACCTAGGAAGCACATCTTGTAATACAGGTTGTCTGACTGTACAATGTACAATTGTGTTGTTGAGGGCTCAGATGACAACATTGATTCAATGCCTATATATGTAAGGGCATTTTGTACTGCATCGTATACAATAAATTGTGCCATCATTTATGAATGTAGAGGCAGAAGAAGGAGAATTGCATTTGACACATATAGGCTCGAAGGAGATCGAGTAGGCATTTGGTGAAACCAAAACACCCTCAACCTGTGCACATAAGCATAGTAGTTAATATATTGAACAATATAATATATATGTCTACAACAAAAAATATGCGCAAAATTGTTTAAGGTAATGTTTTTGTGCAAATTGTGGGTGGAATTGTATATGTATACATACAACAGTTGTCGAGCTAGTTAGTTTCTTGAGATCATGTACTATGTCTATTCACAATTATATTACAAATGTTGTTTGGGTTGTGCAAACGATCCTTTCTTTAACATCTCTTTTCTTCATTGTATTTTTGAACAACATAATTGGAAATTTCCATTTATGCAATTGTTGTTCCATTGAGGAAAATAAATTTCCATATGTGTTGAACAATTGTAGTTGCACCATGGAACAATTTAATAATTGTGTAAGATGACTGAGATATATGAGCATGTGAAAGCAAAGGACAAAATTGGGTATGGAAAACATTACCATTTCCTTGTCGTTGTCCGAGTTTCCATATTTTATATCGAGAATGTGTTGTGAGCCAACTTTTCTTGCAAATGTGACAAATGCACCAATGGTTCCAATTGGGTAAATGTCATTGCTCTCTACAAATTGGTTGTTGTATCTGGTAGGAAATGATATTCTGAGTAAACTATGGGAACTTTTTCCACAAAACTTGTTTCATTGAGCGACATAATCCGATCAAAATCACCACAGTCATACATTGTTTTCAGTAATATATTGAAATTTGTAATGGATATCCCATTACCTGGCAAGATATTTTCTGCATGTTTCTGGACAAGTTGTGTAGGGATAGTGAGTGCAACTGTCATCATGGCTTCGTTATATGTCATGTATGCACGCATAATGCATCTACTTTTGTTTTCCTTGTCTAAGTAGGTGTTATAAATGACCATTACATCTCCGACAAACAATTGTCCAGTTCGACGGTTGTTCAAGCCTTCTATTGATAATATATTGGGTGGTATATGTTTAGACCTGGTGACATTTTTTGAACAGGAAAAGTAATGTGAATGACAGTTTGTATCCTAATTTTTTTTTGCATCAACGTACAAGTAGATGCACAATTTGGATGAAGTATGCAGGTTAGAGTTTTGTAACCATACCTCTTAGTCTCTGGACCTTGCACTATCATGGGCGTTTCACTTGTACTCGTTGATACTTCTTGTGAACTAAAAAACATGTGTTGTAGATGACATCAACATATTTACCATGGCATAGATGAATAAATAACTCAAGATATTTGTTTCCTAAACATAACAACAACATAATTTATGAATCTTTACCTTTGGCCTTGTCGTTGTGTTGATGTTTGTGATGGTTGACTACTAATTCCCATGTCACTTGTCCAACTTTTTATGATGCAAACATGTGTACATTGAACATGAAAACAACTAAATATGCATATGCATTGTATATTGTTCATAATTTATATGGATGTACATTAAGCACATGCACTATGTTTAATTTACTATCAATGTTGGTATACCTTTTGGAAGATTGTACTTCAGCATCCTCTGTTGTGGCACATAAGACTTCATCCTCTTGTTCAATTAGTCTTTTTTTTTTCAATGTAGTAATGCATAGAATACAGTGGACATGAAGGTAAGTTTTTATGTAGGAACACATGTAAAAAATTAAATACAATTTTATTTATCTCAATGTAGCAACACATAAAATACAATTGACATGAAGATAAGTTAATATATAGGAAGATATGTAGTATCTACATATAATAAATGAGGTTAAAAGAAGTAGAATAAATATACACACAACAAATGAAATACAAAGCAATGGAGTATGAAATAAGGGTAGAAGCATGCACCTTCATATGTCTTCTTCTACATTTTTGGTTAAGAATCCTTCGTCTTGTCTAGTTATTTTGTTTGTTTCAATGTGGGAATGCACAAAATACAATGAACATGAATGTAAGTTGGTATGTAAGGAAAAACAAGTAATGTATATACAGTAAATGAAAATCAAAGGAATAGAGTAACTGATAAAGTTAGAAGCATGCACCTTTTTTTTTCTTGATCCATGTTTGTGGTTATATAGAATTCTTTCTGTCCAAAATCTATTACAAACCAGAAAATAATAAGAAGTTACATGATCCTAGCTGAATAATTTGGTTTTGTGCAACAAAGTATCCAAATATGCTTTGACACATGAAAATATGATTTGAAATATGCTTGATGTATATTTCATAATTCAAGTACAAGACAAATTGTATCATGGTCAACCCAGTATGTGTCTAAGATAAAGATGGTTTATTGTGAAATGAGAACATTTGACCATACATTGTCAATAAGTGTGTTTTGTACATGGTTTATCTTATCCAAAAGAAAGAAGAGAATGTAATTGCACATGTAGTTTTCCAATTCTTTTGTTCTAGCACTATTTTGTAGCATATTAACATTGAAGTCTCCTAGAATGATAATGGTTTCGTTCAGATGTAAATGTTGTAATGCATTTGAAACAACATTCAGTATGTTGGGAAATGTTGCATGCAGAACGATATAGAGATTCAATATTGCAATTTGCAATTCACGGAATATTACTCTTGCTAGCACCATATCAACATTTTTTTCTTCGAAATGCATATGCTCCAAAATTGTTACATGCTTTTTTCAATAATATCATCACTCCATGTGTAATGTAACTTGATATGCAATTGTGATTTGGAAATTGTTTGTTTTGCATACATAATGACATGTATGTTTCATGCAAGCACAAAATATCAGATTGCATTGTGTCACAGTCATTGATTATATCATTCATATGTGCATGTAGGCTACGCGTGTTAAGTGAGAGAATTGATAGAAATAAGTTTGTTTGTATGGATTGGTAATCATATTGTAGATGCCATTTTTCACTAGTCTGAAGGCATTGCATCTCAGTATCAACTTTATGTTTGAATTTGAAGTTATCTTTTGTAAGAGCACTTAGAAAATATAAGGATTCTATGCTTCTGACACAAGACAAAGTGGTGTATACAAGTCCATGTATTTGTATTCCAACCGGTTCGAACACAACACTATCAAGTGTTAGCCCTTGTGATCTGTGGACTGTACGTGCACATGTAAGTTTAATTGGAAACTATTTTTGAATCTTTAGTTGACCTATCTTTGTCGATGTTGATATTGGTTTTGATATTCGTAATATAGGTGTCCAATCACACAAAGTGTTTGAACTATATAGATAAGATAACGTGTTTGCTTATCGGTGGCCAATATAAGGGTCATGGAACTTAATCCATAGGACAACAATTTTTTTTGTTTTGGTATAAGCTTTGAGTATTCCATCTCAACCATTCACCAAGCCATCCTGTGAATCATAGTTGCAGGAATATATTTCAACTAGCATGTCTAATTTCAGGACAAGTTGTAAAGGAAAAGTGGATGTATGTTGATGACATGGTACATTTCCATGGTTGTCTTCTTCAAGGTCAAGTGAATTGATGATGATATCATTGTTAGGAATGAGTGATAGCATGCACTTTTTATGCATTGCAACATCCTTATTCTTGTAGAATAGGTAAGGGAAGATTGGGTCTATTGGTGCAGGTCACATGCAACTTGAATTGATATATGTTAAGTCATCACATGGTTGGTTGTTTGTCCGCATTTTATTCAAAATTGCAATAAACGTTTCATTTTTCTGGTGCATTGTAGTATGTAATTCAAATCATTTTATCTTTTATTTCCAAAATCCATGCGTCATTGTTTGCATGTTGACTATAGGTTGTTCAAATATCAGAGAACATTGTATGGGTTATGCCTCGTAAAGATCCCCACAGAATACCATATCAATGTTCCCAAATAAGTATTTGGTGTGTACATGTTTCATGTTTCTTAGTCGATTGTCAATGGAATATAAGAAGCAACTTCCAATCAAGGATGCCTCATCTATGAAGACAAGTTGTAGTTCGTCATAAATCTTACACGATGTGTCTAACATTTCCTTGCTGAGTGGAAGAAAATGTGACTTGCTAAAAGGCATTAAAAATGTCTGAGTGGAATGTTGTTCCGCCTACATTATATGCATCTTTTCCTGTATATGCAACTATCAATACCTTTGGTTTCATAGGGTCACTCGAACTGTTTGAATCATATATTCGTATAAGCATTTGGAATATTTCTTTCGATGTGAATTTCTTGCATGTTCCTACCCCGCCTATAAGGAACAAGTGCACATGAGTGTGCATGTTTAAGCATTTCTTCATTGCAATATCCTTTACGATTGTTTGTTGTTCTCGATTCAACATTCATCTAACTCTATAGTATTCTTCATTTTCGATAAAGAAATGATGTTTTGTGACTTTAAACCCAATATTGATACGTTTTTCAATGGCGACTGCTCAAGGACAAGGAAAATATGCTTGCAATTCATAGGACTCACATAGATTTCTAGTTGTTTTATGATTTGTTAATGTCTCATCGACATTTTCAGGGTTTTCTAGTTCTTCAAGTGCACTTTCTAAATCACCCCATGTTGTGTTGACTTTGTATGTAAATCTATCCTCATTGGTTTGTACTGTAGTCTCATAAGCAGTATATATAGCTTCCCATGTAGAGAAGTTATGTTTTAATGTGTCTTCATTTTGATCAAATGGAATGTACAACAATAGTTTCTCTCTACATAAGTTTTCATAGTTGATGTGTTTGTTGTTTTTGACAAGTGTATTACATTTGTTTTTTTTTCTTTTTGATATGGATGTACCATTTTTTTTGTAATGCGATACAAATTCTGCAAGGCAAATATGCTTAATATGAGGTGGACGCTGGAGGTAGTAATCAATAATAGAATGACATATCATGTCTTGTGAATTATCAGGATCTTGTTTTAGCAAAGATGGTGGTTTAAGCACAAATGTGCATGTTTCAAGTGGATATGTGTTTATGACGACACATTTCCTCGAACTGCAGTTCAGAGGCAGGGAAAGTGTGATGTGGAATACTTGTTGAGAAGACATTTGTTGAATATTAAGTAATGTATTTCCAAGTGTATCTATCATTTTCATAGCATCAATTTGAGTTTTTTCATGTTCTCTGCTTATTCTTCTGAATGCACTTGTCATAGATTTGTCAACCTTTGTCATATACGAGGTACAATACAATGTCGCAGCATATGCATTGAGGACATATTGCACATTTTTATTTTCATTCCACATAATTGGCATGTCCTTGGAGAAATTGTTGTTCCAAATATGTGAAAGTTTTCGTTTAAGGAAAATTGTGGGTTGTTTCAGTGTAGATTGTATCACTTGTATGTACTCATCTTCTATTAGATTTAGTTCTACTAAGAAGTCTTCGAAGCTCATTAAGTCATTGAAGTCTCGTTCTTCTATAAATGTGAACAAATATTTTGATTTCTCAATGAGAACATTGTCCTCTAAACTAATTGGTTCTATGATTCTTGTTGTTCTCATTGGCGGCACAAGGAAGTTGTATCTGCAATGTGAATTCTTTCGTTTTTTATAGCTTCTTGTATGGCAATGTCTATGAACTTTGGCAAGTTCTAGATCCAAATGATATGTGTTGCATGTTATGTGTTTTTCCAGAAACTGCTTGATTTGTGAATTGTTGTCATTTCCATAGACCGGTGCACCCTCTATCCATAACAATGTGTAGTCATGTTTGCTTCCTCTATTTTGGAACTCAGTTACAAAATAGTAGTCCAATATTTTTCTGAAGAACGTTCCATCATGACATATTGATTGCCTCAAAGCATTTACTCTATGTATATAGTAACGAGTACATGTCACTGGGTCTTTTCTTATGAGGTAGTCAATGTCATTATTTTCCAATGTCTCAGTTTGTTTTTTCCTTTTACTTTTCCTATATAATGAAGACACCGTAGTCACCAATGAACCACGGTGATGCTCTGCACTTGTAAATGTGATGAAAAAAGTTGGAGGTCCCAATTGTCGAATCATTGGAAATATAGTTTTCTTGTTTTGTTGCAAGTAGTCAAGAGCGATGCGAATGTTTTTGAAATCTATGTATCCAATATCAGATTTTAGGAATTTTTGTAGGTTTTCTTTGTACTTGACATATTTGGCCAATAAATTTCTTCCTAGTAGCTGGCCTTTTCTTATTCGCACCCATATGCAAGAGATAAATTTCTCAATTATTATGCACATTGTTTTGAAAAACAAATTTATTATGTGACAGGAGAAGTCACCACTTGAATGTAGTAGTTCCCATCAAACTATTTTTCGGTAGCTGAATCATTCCGTGATTTCACTGGCACATGGATCTCCATAGAAAAGTGTTTGGAAGTTCATTT
The DNA here is from genome assembly GCA_009831015.1 of Picea engelmannii. Lineage (NCBI taxonomy): Eukaryota > Viridiplantae > Streptophyta > Pinopsida > Pinales > Pinaceae > Picea > Picea engelmannii. The sequence goes on along the minus strand of ML776756.1, from coordinate 203,972 downwards.
CCTCAACAGATTTGTCCTTGAATATTCCAAGTGGACGTCGCTCTTCAACATGTGTGATTTCAACAATATTGTCTTGCAAGTCATGAAAGCATTGTGAGTCAGTGAATCTATGTATCAATGTTTCAATAGGTCTTTCATTCTCTGATTCATCGCTTGTATCAAATTCACTATTAGTGTCAAAATTTTGTGCAGAGTTTTCATTTCCTTTTTCAAGAACATGGATCCGGTTCTCATTTATACAAATGTTTTATGCTTTGTACAGGACCTTGGAACATAATTCTTTTAATGCTTTCGTGACAATGTGTACACGCACTCTACCTGTCTAGTATGCATTCTTGTATTGCAAACATCTTTTGAGAGCTACAACAATCGTCATTGTTTCACTCATGAATTGTGGCAGCGCTTTTTGGACAACATCTAGTTGGACATGGACATTAATAATTGATCTTGTTAAGCCCATTTGGGGTTGTTTATAGCCCCAGGGTGTGATTTGTGCAAATGAAATTCACAGAGACACAAGTCTCTCTTCAAGTTATGTAAATATACTTACATATGGTAGTGGTGTGTTACATCTATTTGGTCAGGTGTTGCAAATTGTGGTAGTTTTCCATTTTCAAGTGATAATTTGTATGGAAGATAAATTTTTCTAGTGGAAAATGTTCTATCATTTAGTGTCAAGCTAATGTATTATTTTTGCAAGTCAGAGGTGAAAGAATTAATTTTATTTACAAAATTCAATTCTTCGCAAATCACACATGCAATGGAAGGAGTGTCTTCAATTTTTTTCATATAGGTATTCTTTGCATATCTCTTTCCTAGACGAGGATGCGTAGCAAGTGTTTGTTGGTTTTCAATGCTACCATTGCACAATGTTGGCTCTAATTTATGATATTTGATTTTTCCCCCTCAATCAGTATCATGACCACTGTGGGATATGTAGCTTCACATGTTTCTCTCATGTATCTATTTTTTCAACATGTGGTAGTTTAACTTATGGTTTCCACTCGAAACTAGTTTCACTTGTTGACAAGCCATGTTGAAGGTGGAATTGACATTTGTTACGAGCATTGCCTCCTCACCATTTTCATGATGCAAAGGGTGATGTTATTTGTCATTGGACATGTGATGTTTGTGTTCAATAGGAAGTGTGTAAATGCACTTATGTTGTGCACGCAAAACTTTTTTTAGGTTGTGATATGTGAGTTTGTGTTTCTTGGTCGAGCTCTCTTTCACCTCATGATGATCGGTCATACAATTTAGAGGTCGAGAAGGAAGTGCACTAATGTATTTATTTCTTTCACGTATGACCTTTTCCACATTGTGATAAGTCATTCTATGATTTTTGTTTAAGCTCTCTATGACCTGATGACAATTGGGATGAGTTTCATCGTGATTAGACAATATGTGGCACTTATGTAGATTCGATGCAGTTTGGTTGGCATGGAAAATGAATCTTGAACTAGAAGTGTTTATTATCAAAGGTCGATAATGGATGTGTGGCGTATCTGTTTTCGATGATATGATGCCAACTGTTTGATCGTAGTTTGAATCAATATCGTAGAAATGGACAGTATCATATGAAAGTGTTGACTAGACCTGGATATTTACTCTGAATATGATAGATAGCCATTGTTAACAAAATGTCCCACCCTCTATATTTCCTTTCTCATATGGCATTGCCATGTTTACAAGGTAATGTTGCCAACATCCAATTGTCGTCATACTTTCTATGAGATATGGTAGAAGGTGTTGATGCAAGTAGTTAAATGCATGTTGGCTACCACCTATAATTGCATTTCAAAAGGATTGAACAGTGTAAAGGTGTAGTGAGTGCACATCAAACTCTTTTGCTATCAAATAGAAAATTTCCTTGAACAAACTATCTCCACAAGTATATGTACTAGTTGTTTCTATGTGTAATCCATGAGAGTGCATATGATGCATAATTTGTTTCCAATGGGATTGAAGGTCTTTGTAGGAGAGGGACAAGTGAATATCAGATCCTCCAAGATTGCATATGGATATTTTTTTATAGAGTAGTGGTTCATAATGACCACTTAGAGGATTGGCATCATGGAACAATATGAAATATGGATCTCTAGATGCAGTTTTGTTGAATAGTAGATATATTCTTTTTCTTTTTAATGACCAAATTCCAATTGATATATTCGGCCACTTAGCTATGTTTAGATAATATTAGATAACTATTCGGGAGTGCATACCAAGTCTGATATGTATCCTTAAACCTTTTTCATTTCAAATTCAGTGCTCCGTAGTTTCTATAGCATATGACAAAGAAACAAAGCTATAGTAGTTAGTGCTCAACCATAAAGAAGAGATAATGCAAATAAAACAATAGTATAAACTTTCTCAGTACAAAGACTGAGTATTTAAGACATAATTTTAGAACTTATTTTAGTTGTGCACCTTATAAGAATTACAGTAGTCATTGTATATAGCTTTACAATCATATTCATCACTTAATTTCATCCTCACTCTTCACAAATCAACACTAAACAGATCTGAAACGATGTGTTGATGTATCCCACTCAAAACAATCACATAGATGGTTTGTGGGATAAATAAAAGGGGACAAATTAGGTGTTCATGGACCTCTACCATGGGAATGGAACCAACACATAACACAACTTATCAAGGTTTCAATTATCTTACAAGATGAAGAAGATATTCTAATATTGGGCACTAGGGCACTCATCCTGAGACATATCAGTGAACTGTACATTTAGGTTACACAGAATCATTTCTAAAAGACGAGGTCCAGATGTGGAAATGGTGATGGAAGATGCTTTGGAAGACCCAAATTCCAGCATAAAACTAACAACTATATGTGGCTTGCCTTAGAGAATAAAATCTTTCTCTGTCATAATCTGCAAAGAGGGGGATGGCACGGTCCTCAAAGATGCTTGCTCTGCATTGAAAACTCTAAATTTGTCTCACAAATCCTTTTGCATTGCCATTTTACAAAGAGCTATGGTATAATGTCCAGGGCATGAAATTGGGCATATGTGATTGGAAAGGGGAAAGCCTGGAAAATGCACTAAATGTATGGTTTCAGAAACATAAAGATGAGGAGAACATCCCATTTCCTTTTTTGTATGTCAGTATGGTTGTGACAGAGGGGAGTTATGTATCGAGCATTGACATGCATGCACGTTGTTTTAGACCACTTGAGATAACTGAATGTGTAGACAACTTCTTCTCAAGATATACCATGGTTTTAATTTCAGAACCCTTTTAGGAGATTAACGTTCGAGTGCCTCTTATTTATGAAATGAATCTGAGACGTCGATCAATTTTGCAATCTATGATCTGGGTGACCCTACTACTTTAACGCCCCTACTAAAGTTTTATCATTCTACCAAATTTTGGAATTCTTCTAACCATACTTAGACATGGCGCCAATTCGGGACTTTAGGAGTTTTTGAATGTGAATTGTGAAAGTCTCTCGGAGTGACTTTCTCCGGGATTCATTAACTCACGCCTACTGTTAATTAAACCGAGATTAATTTAACCATCCTTATTAAAGACTTCGAGGCCTCGGCTCTTCAACACTTCCAGAGTTTTTTAATGTAGAATTTGTACACCTCTCGGAGTAGTATGGGCCCAAAGTATACATACATGTGCAATAAATTCAGACTGGCCAACGTGCATGTGGGACTCCGAAAAAAAACTAGCTAGATTAATTTAATCAAACATAAACAATAACCAAAGCTCGACAGTGCTAAGTGTCCACCATGCTGCAAACCCTGAAATGTGGTTAAAAATGTCTCATCCACGCAAATAATAACTATATGTGGAAGATATAAGGTCCTCAAATATGCCCATCTCTATAAGCCATTTTTCACCTTCCTAAGCTCTTTGTTACCTTCCGCACTTCCATTTGTATTTACACCTTTGTCATTGGGCTCCAATCCCGATCTGGAATCATTTTTCTACCCTTTACCCCTATAGTTTATCCCTTTGGTAAACACATGCAGTGAACATAATGGCTTGCAATGGCTACATAAGAAGGTGATTTAGTACCATCCCTCAGTTGACGAAGAGGCTTGCAATGTTTGCACAAGAGGGTAAACCAATACCATCCCAACGCCGAGTATGTGAAGATGTAAGGTATGATTTGTTATCACATAAAGTTGTTAAGGGTCACATGTAGTTGTTATGGTTCAACTCATCCTTAGGTTTTTAAAATTTGTATCCATTTGTAATTTTAAGTTTTCTTTTGATTTCCTCCTTATGGTTTTCTTAGGTTAGCTCAAATAAATGAAAGATTGGAGGTTAGTCCATACATTTGACCCACACCTATGATTTATACCCTTGGTTCATTTCCTATGGTTTATACCCTTGGTTCATTTCCTTTGGTTTATACCCTTGGTTCATCACATGATTAGGTAGCCATAACTATCATCCCCATGCCACCACTATTTGGGCATGTCACTACCTCCATTATGAACTTGAAACCCTACAATCTGTCCCTTTACCTGTTAGAGAGTCAAATCAAACTCTTTCTAGTAAATTTCCAACTCATCTAGAATTTTCGTAGCGCATCTTGAGAACACCCTTCCTCTTTATCATTATTGCATTTATGAAGCAGGTGTCATGTCAATCTCATTGTTTTTAGCATCCATGTTTTAAAAGGGAATGATTGGGATTTGGTCATTAATGCTCTCTAACTGTTTTATCAAAGATTTGAATTTTTGCATGGTTGCATGTAGTTTCATGTTATTTGAAGCACATATACAGTCAAGCCGCAATGTCCAGGAACTCCTTGATTCGTCTGAGCTCCGTTGAAGATTAATTTAAGGCTTTGCTAAATTTTCGTAGCACTTGGCGCTGCAAATTGTGGATTCCTTTACCAATCGACCCCTTTGCTCTTGCTATCACCAAATTCTCATCCTATCTACATTTTTTTCATCCTATTCCATTGCAATTGAAAAAATCTTTCTATCAAAGTTGTCATGCCTATCTATTGATTTTCCCTTATTGTTTTTGCTACAGAATTTGCTAGGAATTGTGCCACAGATCCCCTGTTCCAGCGCTATGAACCTGTGTCAAACTCAGATCATTATCCTTTGAACATATAGCCCACAAAAACTCTTTTCCTTTACAGTTTCAATTAGTATTTCAAATTTCAATTATGTTTATGACGAAAGTTTAAAGAGCCTTTTTTATTTTAATGATGATGACCCTGCATGATGGTGAAATGTTAGTTTGAAAACTTTGACAATTGTTGCTTCCCTGCATATCCTTTTCCCTGAAGGGTTTTCTTCCTTTTCTTAAGCCATCATATTGTTCTTTCATTAGCTTAGAGAAATATTAATGTGCTAGCTCAAGATGAAACAATGAGAAGTGTCAGACTTAGGAGAAAAGATGGAGTGGATGAAAGGCCCTCAATTTTGAAGAAAGGTCATCCATGCATTTTTAAAGTTTTATGGTAAGTATCATGCTTACACCCTATCTAGAGGTATCTACAGGATTATACAGCTTTGTCTAAATTTTTTTGGGTATTTTGGGCTCAAACTACACAAATCGTAAATCTACAGGATATTTCGTAGCACCTGGTGCTACGAAATGTGCTACACAATGTGTTGCGAAAACTCAGTTCTAAGATTGTTGAATTGGTAATTTTGACCACCTGACTTCTAGGAGGATTTCTGGGTGAACCATGATGAATTTTAAAAATCCAAAGGAGTTTATTTTCAAGAAAAGACCCGTGAACATTAACCTCTTCCATTTATCACACAGGTTTCACGGATTTGGAGATTCGAAAGAATCTTTGAGCCCTATTTTTTTAGTTTTCATGATTTCCTGTTTGAGACATGTTTTTGCGACACGTATTCCAGCCAAATGGAGATGAATTTAAAGAAAAAAAGAGAGGTTTTTATTTATAATGATATTACCTACAAAAACCATTCTCATATTTTACACATTTTTTATAGTTTGAGAATTACAAGTGGCATTTTGAAGCCTATTTTTCAGAATTTTGCGTCCAGAAAAGCAGGAAATCAGTTAAAATGTGTCATTCTCTGTTTGTAACTATTTCTACTTTGGGAAATGGGTTTGATTTCTAATTGGTGAGCTGGAAAGGACCTATAGTGTTATATATTTCATGGTACAAGAGTATAGTGGGGTTGGATTCATGAACCAAGAGAGGCTAGAGAGAGTAGGAGCAATATTAGTTCCTCATTTGTAAAGCCTGAGGGCCTGTTTGCAATGACATTTTCTTCCACTAAAGATTCATGAGAGTTGTTATCAGATTGTCTTTTGTGTTTTTCCATTTCTTTGTTATCTTCTTTCTTGAATATATTGCAGTTTTTTAGGATCATAGCTCCCATTGATTGATGGATTCATGAACAGTAGAGGATCTGATGTAGCTTGTCCATTAAATCATTGTGCATAGATTAAGCAAATATTTATCTGTTGCAGAAAGGATCTCTGCATAATGGATGTTCTTCCTTTTTTCATATTCACTATGCTTCTACTCATCATTATATATCCCTTTTTATGATATAAAGTTAAATTGATTTCCTTTGATCTGCAGGATGTTATGACTCCATGCCCAATGGAATGCTTCTATAGACTTTTTGCTACCCTCTCCCTTTCTTTCTCATCTTGATGATCCACCTACTCAAACCATTTTAATCCATTTAAATTATGATGGGTGCTAGGCTTATCCTCTAGAAGTCTGAGGGTGACTCTCAGTGCTAACATTATCTATGAAATAAAAATTCATGTCAGTTGTTTTTCACTCGGTTGTTATTTCTAGAATTTTTTATATTTATTTTGATTTTCAACACCTCCTAGTATTGAACATTCCTACTTGCAAACTGTAAATAGTAAGCAGTAAACAATGAATAGGAATGAAATTATGGTATTGAGACTTACTCGTGAATGATGAACAACATAATCATAGGTCCAATTGCGGGTGCAAGATTTCAACCCTGCAAAGGGAAGCAACAGGTCCAACTGCAGGTGCAGGACCTCAACCTTGCAAAATTGAAGAAAACAAGGGTGCATGATTTCAACCCTGCAAAGTGAAAGAACAAGTCGAACTGTGGGTGCGAGACTTCAACCTTGCAAAGTTGAAGCAAACAAGAGAAAACAACAAACAACAAACCAGTGATCAATCACCAAGAGGTCCAACTGCAACTGCAAGACCTCGACTTTGCAAAGTTGAAGCAAACAACAATAAGCAACATCCAGCGAACCAACAAACAAGAAACAACTAGTGAACCAATGAAGAATATATGTATCTTCAATGATGACTAGATTGCATTCCAAATACTAAAGAAATATGAAACATATGATGTAGAAGCAAATCCATCATTATAGTCGACTATGCGAGTGTCGGTGGACAACAATATTGCCCAAATTCACTGCATACAAGATTGTATCCCAAAATTGGAGAAAAATGTATTGTGACTGGCATGTCAAGTAAACATTTAAGGCTGTCAAGATTGTTTAAGGGCCTCACACTATGTAAACATTTAAAAAATAATGCATTGTGTTAGGCTTGTTTAAGTACTTAAAAAAGAGTGTCCATGCTCAAAACTTTGGATATGTAAACATTTAAATAAAAATAATAAAAATTCAAAAAGAGTTTTGATACTCAAAACTTTGGATATGTAAACATTTAAATAAAAATAATAAAAATTCAAAAGGAGTTTCGATGCTCAAAACTTTGGATATGTTAACATTTAAAACATTGGGAATAGCAAAGTTGGCAATAAGACTTCGAATCCATTCTCCAATGAGATGATGCCAAATAAGTTTGTTTTATTATATAAAAAATAATGTTTTTAGTTCTCTAATTCAAACAATAGAGATTGTGCGAAAATTTATAGTCAAAGGACAAATTAATATGAAATCAACGAATTATCGATCGTTATAGTCCCTCTACGCCTTCAGCAGAGACTAATAAACCATGCATCAACTATAATGGAAAAAGGTAAGAATCAACAAAGTCATTTGTAATTTTTTGTCATTGCATAGAGAGTAAAAAAGTGGATATACAATCTAGGTAGATATGTCATGTATGTAATGCTAATAACTTAAATTGAAAAAAAAATAAAATCTATAAAATTATAAATTATAAAAAGATTACACACATAAAATCTCAATTTTTAAAATATAGATAAATTTATATATATATATATATATATATATATATATATATTTTCAAAATTTATTAAAGTTAAAGTTAAAAAATATTTATACTAATTATTTGAATAATCCTAATAATTAACTATTAAATAAGAAACAAAAGAAATAACATTAGCATTACAATGGAAAAACATAGTAACAAATAAAAATAGAAAAAAATAGAATACTATTGTAACAAGAAATATATGCATGGAAGAGGGTAAATACTTCATCATACAAATAGAAGAGATACTCACTTTTATAATAGAAGAAAATAATACACAACTTTATCAAACATTGTGAAAATTTGATTAATTAAATAGATTCCAATGATTATAAGATTTCATTAATTGAAAACGAAAATTACTATGATTAATTAAATAAACAAAATTAATGTGATTAAATAAATGTGTTATTTAGAATTTTTATTTATTAAAAATTTAATATATATAATAAATTTTAAAATTTATATATGTATGAGAAGTAATTTTATGGGTACTAAGTAAAATTATAGTATTTTAATTTTCATGTATATCATTGTTTCAATCTTAAAATAATATCTAAAATTGTTTTTGATTTATTGAGAATTCATTTTTTTTTAAATGTAAGGAATATGTTAACAATCTAAAATTTAGGCATCTAATATGAGTGAAACTTTGCATGGACTATTAGTGAATTATTTCAAGTAGTGTGGAATGACTGAATTATTTCAAGTGGTGTGGAATGAGTGAATTATTTCAAGTGGTGTGGAATGACTGCCTCATTAGGCGTTGACAAATATGTGAAATAAAAAATGTCAAAAGAAAATACTAAATGGAGATGTGGAGTAACAATCTCCGAACCTATAGCATTCTCTCATGTTAAGCAAGCTCTCTACCATATGACTTACATGAGAATCCTTCTATCAATCCAGTAAAAAAGTACGAAGTGATACATCCATTTGTTGAAGGGAAAAGACTCCCCAGAGAGAGAATTGCTAAAGAGAGTCACGAGGAGTGCGTGGGCAAAGCGAGAAGAAACATTACAAGAAAGAGAGAAAGGGTCGAATCATTGTGAAGGTTCCTTTCTGCCTTTTTTCTTACAAACATCAATCCAACCAAAGGAGCTGATAGGCTGAGCCACTTTCGCCACCAAAGCCAGATTGTCTGAGGAAATGCCATAATCTTGAGCTGCTGAAGCAGAGGGTGCTTCTATGTCGCTGTCTGAATTGTCTGATTCATGGAGACGCTTCTATGTCCCTGGGGGGAGGTTTGTGGCCATGATTGTGTGATTTGTTTCCTCTTTTTCGAGGGGTGGGTGCACAAGCTTAGTTGTGAGAATATATACAATTTTTTAAGTCAAATATGTGAAATAAAAATGTAGAAAACAAACATGTTAAACAAACCCTCTACCATCTAAACTACATTTCTATTGATTGAAAATTAAATTATAATAAATTTTACCACTTTATCAAAAAAAAAAAAAGTACACACTTTTTAACGACAAGAATACATACAATTTTTTTAATCAAATATATGAAATAAAAAATGCAGAAAACTTAATGAAAAGAATACATAATTTTTTTTTAAGTCAAATATGAAATAAAAAATGTAAAAAACAAACCACTTTTTAATGAGGTGAATACATATTTTTAAGTCAAATATATGAAATAATCACTTTTTAGTGAGAGAATATATATTTTTTAAATTTTTAGTGAAATAATATATACATTTTTAAAGTCAAATATGTGAACTAAAAAATCTAAAAAACAACTCAATTTTTGTTGAGGAGAATATCTAATTTTTTAAGTTAAATATATATAAAATTTTCAAGTAAAATACGTGAAATAAAAAATGCATAAAGCAAATCACTTTTTTTAGTGAGGATAATATATTAATTTTTTAAATCAAATATCTGAAAAAAAAAATGCAAAAAAAACCCACTTTTTATTGAGAAAAATATATAATTTTAAGTTAAATATGTGAAATAGTATGAAAAAAATATTTTTAAGTTAGATATGTGAAATCAAAATCAAATATACCAAATAAAAAAAAATGCAAAAAGCAAATCACTTTTTATTGAGAAAAATATATGATTTTAAAATTTAAATATGTGAAATAAAAAATTTAAAAAACAAATTACTTTTTATTGGCCTTGTCTAACTGTTATATGTTTTTGCCTTTTAAATATGCACACACAAATATATAAATCCAAAAAATTCTAATCGCATTTCACACAAAAGTAAACTAAAAATATCTCAAGGAAAAAACATAGAATAATTAAACTACAACCTTTTTATCAAAGAGAGAAAATATTTTTTAAGTTAAATATATAAAATAACTAGCATAACTCTAAAACAAGGTAAAAAAAACACTAAAGTGGATGACATCTATCTAATATATGTTGAGTCCCATGTATAAAAACACATCTAGCCTTCATGTGTCCCCACAAAATTGGAAATTTGAGAGAAATGATTTACATGAGATCAAATTTTGAACTTTACATACAACACATAAATTTTCTCTAAGAGCATTGAATCGAAACACCAAGAATCAACCTTGCCTTACAAAGCTCTGAATGATGCATACCCATATTCTAAATTTTCTTTGTTTTACTAGTATACAAAGTTTTTTGGCAACTACAATTTTCAAAGCTATACCAAACATGGGTTTGAGGGCATAGATTCAAAGGATTATTTTTTTTCATCAAAGTTATGATGCAAACATTGAGTGGTTACTACTTGAAAGCATCGAGTGCTTACTATTTGGACCAGAAATAAACATGATTTGAGTATTATCTCCTAATAAGAATTTTGAGACATTTTGTTTTAATAACGTGACCTTGATTTTCCGATGAACACTTGTAAAGAACATGCAGATCCAAAGGAAACAATATGTTAAGGCCTCTTCTAAATACCAATTATGCTTTGTGAATGAAAAGTTAAACAATAACTCCTCTCATGTATCATGAAGTATACCAAACCTGGTGGTTAGTTGTTATATTAGAATGATATAATGCAATATTCCAAATTTCTTATTACAAGAGTCCTCCAATTTGTAGTCAAAATAAATGAACTAACTTTTGGTGAGATATATTATTGATTTGGCAACAATGTTGAAGATACACTTATAATTAAAAACATAGACTATGGGAACGTGATGTTAAATGAATGCAACAATATTTACATAGAACAACAAAATTGGAGGTTACACATAAAGTGGTAAACAGTTATTCAAGGATTTAGTTGAATCCCTTAATCGACAAGACAACAGTTATTCAAGGATTTAGTTGAATCCCTTAATCGACAAGACAACATCTCATGTAGTGAACAATTTACCAAACAATTTTTGACAAATAATTTGGTAGAGGTTTGAAATGCGGTAGAGATGAGTTACTTGCGAATCCGGATGGAAGTAGAGGCATAGATTTGACGGTGGTGATAAATTGGCGGAGATTGACATTAGAGAAAACACGTGGAGGAATAACATTCCAGGATTATCATTAACATAAAAAACAATGTTTGGAGTTGACCAAGGAGAAAACAAGTGGAGGGAGAAGATTCATGGATTATCATTAACATATATCAAGTTTTTATAAGCTTTAGACAGAAGCCTTGAGAAGAACGTCCCCTTAAATAACACCTAGGTGTAATAGAAAAAAAACATTATTGAGGAGAATATACAATTTTTTGGGGGTCAAATATGTGAAATAAAAAGTGCAAAAACATAGAGGAAATAAAAAATGTTGGAGGAGAATATATACATATTTTAAAGTCAAAAGCCTCTAAAAAAACCTTGCCATCTGTCATGAGCGATTAACGAATATGCTCTCCACCTGTCGTCTCCTTGACCTACTTCAAACGACATATTCCTTGGCAGCCCCTCTGTTTTGTCTGGCCTGATTCCATTGCACTGGCCAAGTGGGATTAATTGTCTATAATTTCAGACCATATTTACCGCGTCCCTTCCCCACGTCTCAGCGCTTCTTGGGTAGATATTGATGGTACTGTGTCAAGGGAAGTTAAAGCGTTTATTATACGATAATGGATTTCACCCCAATACTTTGTCATCCATCCCTCCATTGTTCGTCGTCCATCCATTCTCAAACTTACTGTTGAAATTTAGTTTTACTTTAGTTTTATATTCAGCTACAAATGTGCACCATAATAAACTAGAAAAACACTCAGTTCGATAATAACCTGAATTATTCATGCGATTTGTTGAATGAATTTTGACCCATAAAAGCCCAAGGAAGTCGCATGCAGGTGGCCGGTAAAAATAGGGCAGCAATTGCTTGGGAAGCAGTTACCTGTGGGTGGCGAAGCTGTTAGCCTGTATCAATCAGTTCCCAAGCTCTCGAGCGTTGGAGAGAAAACAAACCACTTTTTAATGAGGAGAACATACGTATATTTTTATTTCAAATATGTGAAATAAAAAATGCAGAAAACATGGAGGAAATAAATTAAATAACACGTCCGTGTAAAGGAAATAAATTAAATAACATGTCCGTGTAAAAATGCTTCTGGATAATATATACATTTTTAAAGTGAAATATGTGAAATGCTTCAGGAGAATATATAATTTTTTAAGTGAAATATGTGAAATAAAAAATGCAGAATATATAAATTTTTTAAGTTAAATATGTGAAATCCTCGAGGAGAATATATAATTTTTTAAGTGAAATATGTGAAATAAAAAATGCAGATTATATACATTTTTTTAAGTGAAATATATAAAAAACTCTCGGCGTTAATACTCAATATTGATTTGAAGAAAACATATGACTGTGTAAGTTGGGATTTCCTCGGGCTGGTTTTACTTTAATGTGGTTTCGCTTTGCAATTGACAAAGTGGATTATGGGTTGCATTTCATCAACAACTTATGTTATTTTAATAAATGGGGAGCCATCTGGTTTGGAAGAGGGTTGCGACAGAGGTGTCCATTGTCGTCGCTACTTTTCATTTTACTTATGGAAGCCCCGAGTCTAGCATTAAAAAAAATTCAGAGGAAGGCTTACTGGCGAGCATTAAAGTATTGAGGCTTATAAAGGTCCTACATCTTCTGTTTGTTGATGATATTCTTATTATGACTAAAGCATCTATGGCGGAATGGCAGGAAATTAAAAGAGTGCTGGGAAGATTTTGTAATGTATCTGGTCTTAAGATCAATGATAAAAAAACTACATTTCTACAGTCTGGTTTGCAACAAAATATTCTGGAGAATTTAAAGGCTATTTTTCATTATAATTTCCTTGATCTTTCTGTTGGTTTCAGGTATCTTGGCTATTTTTTGAAGATTGACGGGTACAGGTCAGAGGACTGGCAATGGCTTATTGACAAGTATGAATGTCAGATAAGACATTGGTGCAATAGATGGCTTACGCTTGGGGGGCGATTAATCTTAATTAAGGAAGTTCTTGAAAGACAACTAGTCTATTGGTTGGCTTTGACAAACTTGCCCTCTCAGATCCTTCAAAGAATCCGATAATTAATTTGCAGTTTCCTTTGGTCTGGGTGCAACAAAAAGAAGAATATCCACCTATGTGCTTGGCAACATATTTCTCATTCAAAACAACATGGGGGATGGGGTTTGAGGAATCTAGGTTGTTTTAGTAGAGCTATGGCAACAAACACTTTGTGGAGAGTGCTCATGCAGAAGGGATTATGGCACCGAATCATAAAGGACAAATGCTTCCCTTTTATTTCCATTGCATGTTGGTTGCGCACAGTGAATGTTGTGAATGTTAAAGGTTTCAATACTTGGAAACACCTACTGAAATCATTACATATCCTACTTCATTGGGTGGCTTGGCGACCGGGGACAAGACACTCTATTCTGGTAGGCAGAGATCATATTCTAGGTATGGGGGAAGGGGCGATATTGTTTGAAGAGATGATCATTGCTATCAATAGGAAAGGTGTACACTATCTTTATCAAGTACATTGTGAACCTTGTGTGGGGATGATTGGGTCAAACTAGTTATCTAGCGATGATCTGAGATTTGGAATGGAAGCTTTTTCATAGATCTCTCATTAATGTTGGAGTACTATTACTTGAGAAGTTGGACGAGCTAATTTGGTTAGGGGGAGATGTGTCTAGTCAGATTATTGTTAAAAACACTTTTGTGGCGATGGAGGAAAAGAGATGGAACTATGTGATAGGTGGATGGAGGAAAGCGTTATGGTCTCGGGTGTGCCCATTGAAAATAAAAAAAATTACTTGGTTAATTGTTGAGAATAAAATCCTCACCTAGGATATTCTACAGCGCAGAGGATTCTTAGGCCCGGGCAGGTGTCAGTTATGCAAAGAAAGCTTGGAGATAGTATATCATTTGTTTGTGGGTTGTACTTTCGTCTCAGTGGTCTTGAACAAGATTATTGTATCCTTAAATCTTACAGCAAGGTGGATGGGAGATACCTTATTGAGTTGTTTCAAATCCTAGAAAGCCCAAAACACATTGTATCCATGCTTACCAACTGTCATTTGTTGGTACATTTGGAAGGAAAGGAACCTGGCCATTTTTTAAGATGGTACCTCCAGTTCACAGAATGTGGCTTTTCTTACGTTTTCAAACATGAAGGCTTGTAAATACAAAAAAAAACTTTCCTATCGCGGTGCCATTCCTACAAATCTGGAAGGATGTGGGGTGATCGGTTGGTTCAATGGTGTAGCTCAGTCAACGGGCAACAATTGCAGAGCTGGTGGAAAAATAAGGATCAATGGGCACATAAGTTATAAATGGTTTTTCAACTGTGGGACGGGAACAAATACCAAAGTCGAGCTCTTGGGAGCATGGGCCCTCCTCACATTGGCATCTTGTCTATCTATTTTGGAGATACATGTTCAGGGAGATTCAAAAATCATCATTGAATGGCTGAAGGGGAAGGGTCGTCTTCAGAGGGTTGCCTTGGAATGATGGAATGATCGTCTCAGGGATATCATCAAGCAATTTCAGAAAATCTCTTTTGCACATGTCTACAAGGATAATAACAAAGTTGCAGACACCCTGTCCAAGCATGCGCTCTTACAAGCATCGGGGAGAATAGTCTACTATCAGTGTGATGAGGAACATGAGGGTCCTCATCAGTTTTTAGATCTTTATTAGACTATAAGCTTCTGGTTTTTCATGTATTTTTGTGGAAGTTTGTAGGACTCTAGCCTATGCATGGTTAGATATGAGTGGTTATTTTTGACTTTTTGTTGATGGACGAAGTTAGATAAAGTTGATGATTTGTATCTTGCTCATCACTCTGTTATCGCTGAATGTGTCAATTAAATAGTGAGAAAGGCACTAACCGGAATATATTATGGGATATTCTATAAAGGAACAATTTATATTTATATAAATATAAAGCATAATTTTCTCTGGAAAAAAACTGAGGAAAATATATACATTTTTTATGTGAAATATGTGAAATAAAAAATGCAGAAGTTGTTAGTGTGTATCAATAACTTCCCAAGCACGTTAGAAGTTGTTAGTGTGTATCAATCACTTCCCAAGCACGTTGGATAGAAAACAAACCACTTTTTATTGAGGAGAATATATTTATATTTTTAGGTCCACTTTTTATTGAGGAGAATATATTTATATTTTTAGGTCAAATATGTGAAATAAAAAATAAAAAATGTAGAAAACACAGAGGAAATAAATTAACCACTTTTTATTGAGGAGAATATATTTATATTTTTAAGTCAAATAAATATGTGAAATAAAAAATGAAAAATGTAGAAAACATAGATGAAATAAATTAAATAACTCCTGGGTGTAAAAATGCTAGAGGAGAATATATATATATTTTTAAGTCAAGTATGTAAAATAAAAATTAAAAATGCAAAAATAAAAGATATAAAAAAGAAATAAATTAAATAACACCGCTTGAGCAGAAATGGAGATGCGGGGTATCGATCCCCGTACCTCTCGCATGCTAAGCGAGCGCTCTACCATCTGAGCTACATCCCCGATTTGATAATAATTCTGATTTGTTTTTGAGAGATATGGTTGTATTATATACATACGACTTAGCCCTGGCGAAATTGCTGCAGAAACGGTCGACGTAATGAGTGTGCCCGTGTTGTGTGGTAAATTTTAACGCTGTTACAGGGGATCGAACGCGTGTCGTTTGCGTGACAGGCGAGAATAGTCAACACGATACTACAACAACTAATTTAAGAATTCTGAAGGGCAAGGCGTATACAAAGAAGATAAGCTCTATACACCTTTATAAATTAGTCAATCAAATTATTATATAAAAAACAGAGAAATAATTTCACAAATATTTACTAAAGAGAATTATGATATTATAAGAAGGGGTTTTAATGATTAAGTTTGAATTTAGAGAAAATAGGTTATATATACCTTTATAAATTAATCAATCAAATGATTATATAAAAAACAAAGAAAAAACTTCACAAATATTTACTAAATCATAACTTTAAATTAAATTATTATAAAACATTATTTGAAATATTTAAAACTTCAACCATCTACTCCTAACTTCTTAATTATCAAACCTATGAAAACCTTTGCCTTTATTGTAGGCGTCCCACTCTTTAGAGGTTTAAGAATATTTTGATATACTTATAATCAAGTTCCTTTGAGGATTAAAGGTTACTATTTTTCAAATTGTTAATTTTCTTCACCTTTTTGCTACTACTCAAAATCAAATCCTTTCATAGTTCACTCAAGCTCCTCTCATTTGTTAGTTTATGTTGTAGCTATTTTCTAGCTCACAATGTACATGAATGACTATGGGAAAATTAGTGATGATTTCTAAGATTTTAGATTAAGGTTTTTTTTTTCAAATTAGTTGTAAGTTTTTTTTTTTTGGCATATATGTAAGATTTATTCTAACAATATTTTATGTGATTTTTTTACTAAATGGCATTGATAACATAATTTAGTGTATTAACTTAATCAATTTGAATACATTGTTTTAAGGTGGACTTCACTATGAGGTTTCTCATTTTAAGTGGTTGAAGTTCTAGTTTAGTTGAGATTCACTCGGTTACCAATTGCTATTGTGGTTATTGGTTGAGTCACTTTTCAACAAGATATTTCAAGGAAGAGGGGAGGATCCAATAAGGTTTTTTTTGGAAAAAAAATAACACCAATGACATGAGTTTTTCAAAACTTTCTCTATTTCTTCGTGAAAATTTATCCATTGTTACTCTTTTTTCTTTTTATTGTATGATGAAATGGCATTGCATAAGTTGCATAATGGTGTGGTATCTTTTAAAGGCATATGGATGTTGTGTCTCATAAATTAATTCTTCAAGTAAAGTAGGGGAGGTAGGGGAAACTAATAAGACATTGCTTACTCTTTCACTTGTTATTTTTTTGTCTAGTTGAAAATATGGCACATGTGCTTTATAGATGACACACTAAATCATTGCTTACTGTTGCACTTGTTATTTTTTGTCTGCCACATGTGCCTTATAGGTGACACATTAAATCACTTTAGCATGGGTTATTATTGTTTTGATTAAGTATTTTCCACATGTGCTTTGTGATACCCTAATGTTGTGATACCTTTTAAAGACATATATATGATGTCTCACATAAATGAATTCTTCAAGTACAATAAGGGAGGCAAGAGAAGAATTTGTTTCACATGTCTTGTGAGGAACACCCTAAGTCCACAGGGTTTTCAAAAATTTCGCCATTTCTGGTTGAAATTTTATTTATAATTTGTTACTCCTTTTCCTTTCACTATATGATGAAATGACTCATCATACAATGCATACTTTTGTAAGATTGGGAGGCATGAGAACTCGATAAGACACTACTTACTCTTGAACAGGTTATTATGGAATTGGTCAAGCATTTTCCACATATGACTAGGGTATGACACCCTAACTCTGGACATTGTCATGAAGAAACTCTTAATACTCTTTAATCATGTTCCAGACTTACTATCTATTTGATTTTGTTATAAGTTTCATGCTACACTCTATTATTTATCCAAACTCTATTATTTAGCCAAGGTTCATGATACACACTTACTATTATTTATTATTTAATAATTTTTTTATTTTTTTTAAGAATTATTGTCCAAATGTTTTTTAAGAATTTGGAAAAGGCTTTAGAAGATTTACTTTTCAATGTAGTATTATTTATCCTTGTTATAAGGTTTGTGCTTCACACTTACTATTATTTAATAATTGTCCAAATGTTTTTTAAGAATTTGGAAAATGGTAGTCCCTGTGGTGTAGAACATTGGGTGAGGGAGTGTGTTGTTAAGGCACTATGTAAGTGAAGTCACTGGTTCGAAACTTTTGGGGACATCTCAAATCCATCCATGTTAAGGGATGGTGTGGTCTAGGTCGGGTGCGATCCCCGGGTGATTTTGATGACTTAGATGCCCATGGGTCGTGGCATCTCAGCCACAGGCGAATCCCGCAAGTAAGGCATATTTAGCTAACAAAAAAAAAGAATTTGGAAAATGCTTTAGAAGATTTACTTTTCAATATAGTCTTATAATATATATTCTATTCATTTGTCCCTTCAAGAGCAATTGCTATTTATAGCTGAGAAAATGAAGTCATGTGTGGTTTCAACCATTTAT
Organism: Picea engelmannii; assembly: GCA_009831015.1. NCBI lineage: Eukaryota > Viridiplantae > Streptophyta > Pinopsida > Pinales > Pinaceae > Picea > Picea engelmannii. The sequence goes on along the minus strand of ML776756.1, from coordinate 185,268 downwards.
CCTTTTAACTCCATCTATGAAATACAAGTTCAATCAAACAAAGCATATTCATATACAAGATGGAGACGTGGGGGATTGATCTCCATTCCTCTTGCATGCTAAATGATCACTCTACCATATGACTTGTGTCCCCAATTACAAATATGAAGAATTAGATACACAGAAATAATATTTTGTATTATTATCACACATCAAGATATAACAGGTATATATAGTTGGAGTGAGATCCAACTAATTCTAATCTTGGAGATTTAGGTTGAGAGAATATCTCAACAGTCTCCTACAAAACCTCAAAGCCAATCCCCAAACTTAGCACACAACATCAATGTGAGCATTATCTCTAACACCCCCCTTTAATGCTTACATTTCAAAAAACTTACAATATTGAAAACACAAAAAAATTCATTGTCTATCTGATTGGTCCTCATACACACTTACACCCATCTCTGAATTTCATAGACACACTCTTTCTCTCCCATCATCTTCGAGCTATCACTTCATCCAACACTGATACAATTGCTTCCGACCATCTTTGACGTTCTTGTAGAACTGACGCTTCTTGAACTCCAGAAGGAAAATCTTGATATTGAACCATCCTATGGATACACTTCCATCTGCGAATATTTCGCTTTCAGCTATCTACAATATCTAGGAGAATGATCTATATACTGAATGTCTTCAGTAGTCAGTTTCACAACTTGACCTCATTAAAATAACTTGTAACTAATGCTCCCAGAGAACGATGGGTCACATCAGTATAAACCTTAGTTGTGGCTCTGCATCATAACAATTTTACTGGAAAAATTACAACATAAATAACACACCACACATACAAACACTAGAAAAACTGAAATCCCCTTCGTTTTTTTAGAATAGTTTGAGTGGAGATTCTGGTGGTTCTTCATCACTATCTGATTCAAATGAATCATCTATATGAGCCATGTTTGCAGTTTATTTACCATTTAGAATATCTTCCGCATGACTTTTGCAATTCCCTGTTGTATGCCCATACTTGTGACAATAAAAACATTCACCTGACCCCTTATTTTTTCTTGTCTTACCCTTGGAGAATAATGCAATTTCATGGTGAACATTTGTGTCCTCTGGATTCATCCTTTTTTCTTCGGCTAAAAGTGATGCTACCATTTCTTCTAATGACTGAGAAGACATTTGACTTAATGCGAATACAATATTGTTATATTTAGAGGATATACTATTTAACCTAATTTCTTTAGAATCTTCTGCCTCTACCTTGGTACCACCATCATCTAATTGCCTTAAAAGAGACATTAAATCATTTATATGGCTGGATAGTGGTATCTCATCTTGCATTTTAAGGCTAAAGAGTTGCAATTTAAGAGAGAACTTTGTGTTTAAAGCCTTTTCTCCAAATAGTTTATTTAATTGCCCCCAAATATCTTTAGATGATTTTGCTAAATCAATTAAATGCAATTGAGTGTCTGAAAAACCCAATCCAATAATAGCCTTGGCCTTGTCTTCTCTCTTCTCCCATTCACTTAATAGCTTGGCATCAATAGGTTCTTTTTCTGTTCCTTTTACTAAATTCCACAATCCCTTATTCGTCAAGTGCATTTGTATTTTGACTTTCCATGTATAAAAATTGATGCCATTAAATTTCTCCAACATTATGGATGAATCCATATTACCTCTTTGTAATAGCTAGCTGCAAAGGGATGGTTGACGACTCCAATGTGTCGATGGCAGATTGATAGTGACTCTCCTCTCACAACGACATTCTTTCTTTTCGGACAGACTCCTCCCTTTCCTGTGGAATAGATTCACGATGATCGATGTTAGGAAATTTTTGGGCAGTGATATCCACCCACACAACAGAAATAAATGTTACAACGACTTCCTTTTTGCAGTCTGGTAACTCCTCCTTACAACCCTTTCTCCAATGGCGTGGGCTCCTTCTCGTATGCTGATTGTCTAGTCTTCACACTGGTAGTGTTCCTCTTAATGACATGTGGGCTCAGAAACATAGTGATCCACACTTCCATAAACCTGCACGCTACAAAGTTGAGTTAGACTGAATGCAACAATATCCACACAAACAATAACTTACAAAATCTTACACTTGACAGAGGCAACACAAGCAAACTACTCTCTTATGCTATATATCTACAGAGAATTGACTCCCAATCTATTTCATATTCCATCCCCTCTCGTGAGAGATTCAAGGTTGTCCTTGCTCTGATACCAAATTACAAATAGGAAGAATTAGATACACAGAAATAATATTTTGTATTATTATCACACATCAAGATATAACAGGTATATATAGTTGGAGTGAGATCCAACTAATTCTAATCTTGGAGATTTAGGTTGAGAGAATATCTCAACAGTCTCCTACAAAACCTCAAATCCAATCCCCAAACTTAGCACACAACATTAATGTGAGCATTATCTCTAACATCCCCATGTGAGAGAATGCCCAAAATCTTTCCTTGACATCTTGGAATATTGTTATCAAGAGCGGAGTGGAATTTAGATATAATAGTGACTATAAGATGTAGGCAACATATTTATTAATGGTCAAGCAAACATAAATTTATGATGATTGTTGAGATGGTTCTTAGTTAGGTATTTTGTGATTGTTGAATTGATTGTTATTGATTGGTTGATTGATTATTTGTGCTTGAGGTTGATGGGGGATATATAAGAGAGGGTGGTCAAGGTCTTGAGGGAGGCATGAAACTTGAATCTCCTTTTTGACACTTGATCTATCTTGGGCAAAGTGTATGCATCTACCTTCTCAATGTTCATGAGTGCTTGTGAGTTTGTGATTTCAGCTCAAAACTAACATACGGGTAAACTTAAATCTCAATTGAGAATTTTAAGAGAAAAATTTAAGGATTTATATTTATTTTAAAGTGGAAAAACTTCTATGAATATTATAAATTTTTATAAGGATTTTATATAACTTCCAAAAAAAATTGGCAATTTTTAAAGTAAAATAATTTTATTTTTGGGTAAGTCATTTAGATTAAAAAATAAATAAATAAATAATCTTTAAAAAAAACATAAAAAATTAATCCATAGGTGAAATTTAATCCTTAAAATTTTCCAATAATTGATCATTATTATTATTTTTTTGTGACTAGTCAAAATAATGCCAACAAAAGTTGCTTCGAAGATATTAAGATCCAATAAATTTTTGGGGGTTGAAATGATCTATTTAGGAGATATAGATGGCATAATTCGAGTCCAACAATGGTTTCGAAGGTGCCCGAATCATATTATATTTGCAAAATATAAAAATTCCTTGGTTTTCATGTTCAATTTTAGTGAAAGTTAATGATGGATGAATAAAAAAAGAGTCAAAACTTTAGCTTATTAAATCAAAGAGAATTTTTTTGGTTGAAATTGTTTATTTTGGAGTTATAGATGACATATCACTTCGTGACAAGGATTTTCAAAGTTTCTTAATGTCCCTGTACCAATAGAATTTTCAAATTCCACATATTTCATGCTTAAAATTAGTGAAATTTATTCATTAAATTCTAAAATAGATAAATAAAAAAAGAATTAAATTCTAACATGGATGAATAAAAAAGAAGTAAAAACAATTTTTTTTTGGCTATTTCACAGACATGAATGGCATAATTTGAGTTAGGCAAAGATTTTCAAGGTCCGTGATTAACCCTATACCAACAAAATATGTAAATTCCATAGTTTTTTATACTCAAATTTTGTAACATTTAATCGTCAAGGTCCTCCAACATGGATGAATGAAAAATGGTGGATTCTAACATGGATGAATAAAAATAGCGCCAAAATGTTAGCTCGTCAAATTCAATGGAAATTAGTTTTTTGAGTTGAAATTGTGTATTTTGAAGATATGGATGACATAATTAAAGCCTACTAGAGATCTTCAAGGCTCCAAATTTTTCGTACATTGACAAAATATGTAAATTCCACATTTTCATGTTTAAATTTAGTAAATTTTAATCATCAAGTTCCAAAACATATGAACAAAAGAAAGGCCAAATTCCAACATAGACAAATCAGGAAAGAGGTAAAGTATCGACTTATTTACTTTTTTGAGCTGATATTATGTATTTCAAAGTGATGGATGGCATAATCCAAGTCCTAGAGGGTTTCCAAGGCTCGTCAATCACCATGGTACCAATTCAAGGCTCGAATCACCATGGTACCAATAGAGTATGGAAATTCCACAATTTTCATGCTCAAATTTAGTAAAATTTAATATGTAGATTTTGACATAAACATATCACCGGCGAAATTGCTGTAGAAACGGTCGACGTGATGAGTGTGCCCGTGGACGTAATGTGTCCGTGCTGTGTGGTAAATTTAACGCCGTTACAGGGAATTGAACCGGTGTCGTCAACCATCTACTCCTAACTTCTTAATTATCCAAACCTATAAAAAAATTTAAATTATTATAAAACATATTTTAAATATTTAAAACTTCAACCATCTACTCCTAACTTCTTAATTATCCAAACGTATGAAAACCTTTGCCTTATTGTAAGAGGTTCAAGAATCTTTTCAAATACGTATAAACAAGTTCCTTTGATTCAAAGGTTCCTATTTTTCTTCTTAATTATCCAAACCTATGAAAACCTTTTCCTTAATGTAAGAGGTTCAAGAATCTTTTAAAATACCTATAAACAAGTTCTTTTGATTCAAAGGTTCCTATTTTTCAAATTGTTAATTTTTGGTTTAAGAATATTTTGAAATACATATAAACAAGTTCCTATTTTTCAAATTGCTAATTTTCTTCAACTTTTAGCTACTAATCAAAATCAAATCCTTTCATAGTTCACTCAAGCTCCTTTCATTTGTTATAGCTACTAATCAAAATCAAATCCTTTCATAGTTCACTCAAGCTCCTTTCATTTGTTAGTTTATTCAAGCTATTTCCTAGCTCATAGTCTAGATGAATGACTATTGTAAACACTATGAATGACTATGGTAAAATTAGTGATGATTTCTATGATTCGGTGTTTTTTTTTAATTAGTTTTAAGTTTCTTTTGTTACATATGTAAGATTTATTTTAAGAATATTTTATGTGATTTTTTTACTAAATAGCATTGATAGCATAACTTAGTGTATTAATTTAATCAATTTGAATGTATTGTTTTAAGGTGTAGTTCACTGTGAAGTTTGTGATTTTAAGTGGTTGAAGTTCTAGTCCAGTTGAGAATTACTGGGTTATCAATTGTTATTGTGGCTATTGGTTGAGTCACCCTCCAATGATATATTTCAAGGAAGAGGGGGGATCCAATAAGGTTTTCTTTAAAAAAAAAATAACATCGATGACATGAGTTTTTCAAAAAAAATTCCATTTCTTTATGAAAATTAATCCATTGTTACTCCTTTTTCTTTTTATTGTATGTTGAAATGGTATTGCATAAGTTGCATAATGGTGTTGTATCTTTTAAAGGCATATGGATGTTGTGTCTCATAAATTAATTCTTCAAGTAAAGTAGGGGAGGTAGGGGAAACTAATAAGACATTGCTTACTCTTTCACTTGTTATTTTTTTGTCTAGTTGAAAATATGGCACATGTGCTTTATAGATGACACACTAAATCACTATAGCATGGGTTATTATTGTTTTGATTAAGCATTTTCCACATGCGCCTTGCCTTGTAGATGAAACCCTAATGTTGTGATATCTTTTAAAAGCATATATAATATGTCTCACATAAATAAATGAATTCTTCAAGTACAACAAGGGAGGCAAGAGGAGAATTTGCTTCAAGTGTCTTGTGAAGAACACCCTAAATCCATGAGATTTTCAAAATTTTCTCCATTTCCTCTTAAAAATTTATTTATAATTTGTTACTCCTTTTCCTTTCACTATATGATGAAATGACTAATCATACATTGCATAATTTTGTTTAGATATATTTTATGAATTTATATATGTTGTCTAGCATAAATTGATTTTTCTAGTAAAGCTTGAGAGGCATGAGAACTTGATAAAACACTAAATACTCTTGAATGGGTTATTATTAAATTAGTCAAGCATTTGCCACATATGGCAAAGGTATAACACCCTAACTCCATTTTCATGAAGAAACTCTTAATACTTTTAATCATGTTTCACACTTGCTATTTATTTAATTTTGTTATAAATTCCATGCTACACTCTATTACTTATCCTTGTTATAAAGTTCTTACTATTATTTAATGTATAACACCCTAACTCCATTTTCATGAAGAAACTCTTAATACTTTTAATCATGTTTCACACTTGCTATTTATTTAATTTTGTTTGTAAATTCCATGCTACACTCTATTACTTATCCTTGTTATAAAGTTCTTACTATTATTTAATAATTGTTCAATTTTTTTTTAAGAATTATTGTCAAAATGTTTTTTAAGAATTTGGAAAATGTTTTAGAAGATTTACTTTTCAATATAGTTTTATTTAACCTTATTATAAAGTTCATGTTGTACTAATTGTCCAAATATTTTTTAAGAATTTGGAAAATGTTTTAAAAAAATTCACTTTTCAATATAGTCTTATAATATCTATTCTATTCCTTATTCCTTGTTCCCTTCAAGAGAAATTGTTGGTTATAATTAAGCAAATGAAGTCATATGTGGTTTTAACCATTTATCCTTTTAACTCAATCTATGAAATACAAGTTCAATAAAATAAAGCAAATCATATTCATATACAAGATGGAGATGTGGAGTATTGATCTCCACTCTTGTTACATGTTAAGTGATCACTCTACCATATGACTTGTGTCCCCATGTGAGATAATGCCTATAATCTTTCTTTGACATATTGGAATATTGTTATCAAGAGTGGAGTGGAATTTAGATATAATAGTGACTGTAAGATGTAGGCAACATATTTACTAATGGTCAAGCACATGAAAATTTATGATGATTGTTGAGAGGGTTCTTGGTTAGGTATTTTTTGATTGTTGAATTGATTATTATTGATTGGTTGATTGATTATTTGTGCTTCAGGTTGGATGATGGCTATATAAGAGAGGGTGGTCAAGATCTCAAGGGAGACATGAAACTTGAATCTACTTTTTGACACTTGATCTATTTTGGGCAAAGTGTATGTATCTACCTTCCCAATGTTTATGAGTGTCGCTTGTGAGTTTGTGATTTCAGCTCAAAACTAACATAGGGGAAAACCTAAATCTCAATTGAGCATTTGGAGGGAAAATTTTAAGGATTCATATTTATTTTAAAGTGGAAAAACTTTTATGAATCTTATAAATTTTTTTAAGGATTTTATATATTCCAAAAAGTTTTGGCCATTTTTAAAGTAAAATGATTTTATCTTATAAAATTTGGGTAAATCATTTCAGAAAAAAGAGATGGAAATTAACTAATTTTTAAAAAAACATAAAAAGTTAGTCCATAGATGAAATTTAATCCCTAAAATTTCCCAATAATTGATTAACATTTTAATATTTTTCTAATAGGTCAAAATAATGGCAACAAAAGTTGCTTCGACGATACTAAGATCCGATAGATTTTTTGGGGGTCGAAATGATCTATTTAGGAGTATAGATGGCATAATTTGAGTCCAACAATGGTTTTGAAGGTGCCCAAATCACCTTATACCTGCAAAATATGCAAATTTATTGATTTTTATGTTCAATTTTAGTGAAAGTTAATTGTCGGATTCTATTGTAGATGAATAAATAAAGAGCCAAAACTTTAGCTTGTTAAATCTAAGAGATTTTTTTTAGGTTGAAATTGGTTATTTTGGAGTTATAGATGGCATATCACTATGTGACAAGGATTTTCAAGGCTTGTGAATCTCCTTGTACCAAAAGAATTTGCAAATTCCACATATTTCATGCTCAACATTAGTGAAATTTAATCATTGGATTCTAAAATTGACAATTAAAAAAAGAGTTGGATTCCTGCATGGATGAATAAAAAAGAACTAAAATATTGGTTTGTCCAATGAAAACAAAATTTTGGGTTGAAATTGTCTATTTCAGAGACATGGATGGCATAATCCGAGTTAAACAAGGATTTTCAAGCCCCTTGATTCACCCTATACCAACAAATTTTTTAAATTCCATAGTTTTTTATACTCAAATTTTGCAACATTTAATTGTCAGGGTCCAACATGGATGAATTTAAAAGGGTTTGATTCTAACATTGATGAATAAAAATAGCACTAAAATGTTAGCTCCTCAAATCCAATGGAAATTATTTTTTCATGTTAAAATTGTGTATTTTTGAGATATGGATGGACTAATTAGACTCTACTAGGGATCTTCAAGGCTCCAAAATTTCCCTACATTGACAAAATATGAAAATTCCACAGTTTCATGTTTAAATTTAGTAAATTTTAATCATTAGATTCCAACACATATGAACAAAAGAAAGGCCAAATTCCAACATGGACAAATCATGAAAGAGGTAAAGCATTGGCTTGTTTACTTTTTTGGGTTGATATTGTGTATTTCAGAGTGATGGATGCCATAATCTAAGTCCTAGAGGGTTTTGAAGGCTCTTGAATCACCATGGTACCAATAGAATATGCAAATTCCACAATTTTCGTGCCCAGATTTAGTAAAATTTATTGTGTAGATTTTGACATAAACAAACAAAAAAATTGTTGAAATCTGATATGAACAAATTAAAAAAAAAGAAAGTAAAAGCATTCCATGGTTAGGCAACTCCTATAAAGATTAAGATGTACCTCTCTCATTAGTTGGCTCCTATAAAGATAGAAATGTAGGGAATAACCATGTTTCTCTTATAGGAGATACAGGTCTCAATCCCCATACCTCTATCATTCGTTGATTCCTATAAAGATGGAGATGGAGATGTGAAGTACCCATGTGTGTATATCGAGAATGTAGCTCATAAAATTTGTAGAATGTTATTTAATTAATGTATATAATAAAATATGATAAAGTATTAAGATTTTTTTAAAGTATAATGGTAAATAGTATATGTGTTGAAATAACATTTAGTTTGAAGGGAGTTGGATTTATTAAGGAGGAGCTTGGAACCATGAAGTGACCTTGAAATAGTACTTGAACATGCATTTACACCCAAATAGATATTATTAGATTATCTCATAACTCATAAACACATAAGTGAATCATAATCCACCTCTATGTTTGTGGTTAAAAAAAACCAACTAAATTACCTAATTACCATATATTAAAATATTAAAAACAAATTCCAAATTTTCATTTTAAAAATCAAATTAGTTCATTAAAATAAATCAATAAGTAATAAATGATAGGAAATTTATTTATTGATTTCAAACAAAACAATTATAACTCATCATTCTGCTTGCTTTCCCGTTACAGTGAGTTGGTTACTTCCATATAATTAAATAATAAAATAAAAACAAATAAAATTTTGTTGATGCCAATGGCAGGGTGTTTCGTCGTTGTATATGGTTTATTCAAAACTATCCAAAAAAATCCATTTTTGTTGAAATTCGATGAAGTAAAAAATGTACAGATAGTATAGTCCCAGGTTGTTTTAGGTCTTTCAAAGTTTTGGATAGTTTCAGAGATCCTCAGAACCCTTAAAGGAACTATTTCCTTAGAACTTTAACTTGTAAAATTATACCGGAAAATAGTTTTGAATTGTATTGATATAGCCGTAAAATATGACTGCCGGATTTCATTTCAATCCAGATGTTCACGGGAGAGATTGAGGTCAAGTTTGCAATAATGTTTTTACTCAACTTTTCCTTCCATTTTCTATGTACAGTCCGGCCGTCTTAGCTCAGCTGGTAGAGCGCGTGGCTTTTAACCACGTGGTCGTGGGTTCGATTCCCACAGACGGCGACCTTTCTAGGGTATACTCTTTTGAATTTGCTGAATTCTCACAATGTTCCAATAAAGAACCTTTTGAATTTGCTGAGTTCTCACAATGTTCCAATAAAGAACTTAATGATTAACTTATGTTCCAATAAAGAACTTAATGATTAACTTAAGTGTATAGAGTTTTCACAATGGTTAATCAAAATGGACATGTAACCAGAAATCACAATTAATCACCTTTTAATTTAAAATTCTAATCTTATGGTTAATAAATGAAGATGTTGGCATATTCTTAGTCGCCTCCCAAATCAATGAATGTGATTTATTCTAATCTCATGACTAATAATTGAAGATAAATCAATGGTTGTGATTTCAACCACTAACTTCCTCACTATTATAAAGACATCAGTTTACATGTTTTTTAATCATATTTAAAATTTACTATGGTGGTTATCTGATTGCCACTTATGAGTGATTAGGGTTTCATTTTCTAGGCCAACCTAAACATTTGGCCTTCACCAACCACGTTATGAAACCAGCCAAATTAGCATTTTTTATTAGTGCATACTTGCATTTTTAACAGCGTTCCACTTGTACATGCATGAATGCCTTCCGTGCTTTCGACGTTCACCAGCCATGACTTAGAGGCTGTGCTATTCACAACTTCTTTGTATTTTTGAATGCATCAGTTAACCTGTTTACTTTTTAACATTTACCTAATTATATTAAGAAATTACTGTAAAACCATATAATTTCCAAATTTAAATGATTAACCTTTGAGATTACCACGTTTGGATTAGTTGTCAATGCGTTTCATTTTCTGCATGAGCTCTTTGGGAATACCACGTTTAGATTTGCTGTCAGTGCGTTTCGTTTTCTGCATGAGCTTGGAGCGTTTCATCCCCATCACAGATTACATACGCGCAGTCCTTACAATTTTTTATTTGCTACTAAATTGTGATTGTAGCCTGATAACTGAGTTCCTTTGATGCAGGAAGAGTAGACATGGATACGAGTTGTGCTCAGATCGCTGAAACAAATGAAATCATCATGAACACAACAATGCCGGTAATAGTAATGCCGGGGTATTTAGGGTTAGTGTTTTGTAGTGCAGTGGTTATTAATATTAATGAGGTATCTAGGGTTATTGTTTTGTAGCGCAGTGGTAATTAATATTAATGAGATAGGACATTATCGGGTGAAAGAAGGCCTATATATACTCAATGGCAGGAGGGTTCTACCACAAAACTTTGAGTTCGTTATCTTGAGGTATCTCTGTAGCAGTAGGGTTCTACGACATAAATTTTAGTTCGTTACCTTGAGGTATCTCTGTAGGCCAAAAGCTATCTTATCATATAAGCCAACATAAATGGCTCTTTTTTCTGTCGTACCGTTAGTTTCCAAATTGTGCCTGCGCAGATCGTTGTTCAGTTCTACTCATGAGGTGAAGGCTATTCACAGGGCAATCCCAAATCCTGGAATGTGCAGGCAAGGGAAATCCATGATACCTTCCATAAGCATGAGCTCAACCATCTCTGTATCTAATGATGACGGTGTACAAAGGCGCATAGGTGATTATCATTGCAACCTTTGGGACGATAATTTCATCAAGTCTCTCTCTCAACGTCTTATGGGGTGGTTAACTAGCTTCATTTGAATTTATTCTTCTGCATATTTCGTTCATAATCAATTAATGGAGTAATTTTCTCCTCTAATTTAATGTATCTCAGGCACCTTCTTACAGTGAACGTGCTGATAGACTTATTGGGGAAGTAAAGGATATGTTCAATTCAATGTTAGTGGAGGGATGGAGAATTAATCAATCCCCTCAATGACCTCCTTCAACGTCTTTGGATGGTCGATAACATTGAACGGTTGGGAATTGATAGACATTTCAAAAACGAGATAAAATCAGCGCTGGATTATGTTTACAGGTCAGTCCCCATAACCTTTTCATCATTGTTTATTTATGCTTTATATATCGAATACACAGGTCAGTCCCCACTGCACTACAAAACACTAACCCTAAACACTAACCATAACCCTGTATCCGGATCCTGATCATTCCGAGAAAATTGATGTTTTGGAGGAGCTACAGAACTTGGATTTGCTGGATGGATCTGATGTGTGGGATAGTTTTTTTTCAATGGCTCAAAATCTAACCGCGACTCCATTTCCCCAGAAAACTTGAGAAGCATTAAGCTGAAGAGATCGACTATTGAAAACGCTGCGAAGACTATTGAAGACCGGGGATTTATCAAGTACCAGACCTCGACTCTAAATACACAATTGCCTTATACACTCTGTGCAAGCTTTCACTAAGCTAGGATTCATTATTTTAGCAGTAGAAACTTTTCGGCTTCACAATGTACAAGAGAATAATTACACCAACAATTTTTGGTTGGCGGGGATGGTCATAATACACTATGAGGTGCCAAGATGGATTTTACAACATGCATGTGTGTGCATTGAAGCATTGAGAAATTGAATAATGGATGAGTTAAGTCTTGTGGTTGAACAAAAACCTCCTTTGATTCCATGTGTATGAATGGAATGGGAAATATCTGGAAAAAGCTTCTAGTTATGTAAACATGTTTTTTAAGAGAGAACAAGGGTATAGAGGTTAAAGAATGAAGAAGAGACTCAACAAGTAAATTTTTATGTGGATGAAATGGGATTTACTCTATGTTTGATTTAATTATTGGTTAACTATCTAATGTAATTAAATAATTTAATTTATATGTGATGAACCATTTTAATTAAACACATTAAACTTAATCATTTGTCCCTATTTTAGATATACAACTGTAGATTCATTTTAACTTAGATCAAGCATTTTTTTAATATATCATGATTTACAAGCATGAATGTTGCACATCTCATCTAGATTGGTTTGTTATTTTTTTTTTAAATATTGAGTTGACTTATGCTATGTATCGTGTAAATTTTAAAATAATAAAACTTAAAGGCTAACTAAACCTTATCCTATACACATGTAATATCTATGCAAATCCAATGTAATCCCCAACTTTATGTATGTCTTCTATTTGAGATCCAAGTTGAAGTGGAAAACAATAATATTTTCTATATAAACATCAATAGTTTGGCTTTCCCTCAATTGCGTGTGTCATTAAAAACCAATTGTGTTACATGATACAAGACAAATTAAGGAAAATAACACTAATTAGAACAATCTCATATTATAGAGTCGTGGTTTTAGACTTCCTACTCTACGAAAGAGAAGCTCCTTAAATCTTAAAAATGATAACAAAAAAAAAGGGAACATTGATCCAATCCATCGAATATTACTATTAGAACCAACAAAAGAGAATGTGATGCAAATGATGAATATTTCTCTTACAACTAAAGCCTCTCCACAAATCCCTTGCATGCATTACATCTCCCAGAAAGAGAGACAACATTGACATACTCTAGAGGATGCATCATTGGTTGTAATAAACACCCATGTTGATTTTGATTGGTGAAAATACTGTGTAAAACTACGTGGTGGCACTTCCTTTTACTTTCCATCTCATATCCTCTCACCAACAATCGTCGCTCACATCAAGAACCAATGACCACATGGAATGATAAACTAGCATACCCTAGAAGCAGGGGAAAGGGAATGTTAAAGTGAATCAAGATGGTTGTATTGCTCCAAGACAAGAGGCATTTTTTTATGGTCTATAAATAACCAATAAAGGATCCATTTAACATTTTCCATGATTAGGAGGGAATTGAGAGTGATCATTACATCATGAGACATTTTCATGGGTTGTTGTTACAACTCAATGAAATGCCGAAAAACAATTGGGTTGGATGAGATCAATAGGCCACAATGCCTAAAAATCAAAGAAGACACTACTCATACACATATGTGATTTGATCGACACTCATTGGTATATCCAACTATTCAATTGGTCCTTTGAACTTGAAAATTACATGTGTTATGATTTAATAGTATTCCTTTGGACTTGAAAAATTACATGAGTTGACTTTAATATCATTTTGAAACCATTTCTCTAGATCTTTTCTTCCCCTTTCTCTTTAGTAATCATTTTACATTTTATTATAAAAAAATGTTATTTGTCGAGTGGGACACCTTTCTAATGATACATCACTTATGCCATAAGCATTGCCAAGCAGTGGATGGAAATCCTCAAGTTCAAAAGAAGCATGCATACTATTTCCTCACATAATCATATGTGATTTTCCCTAGAACAATGAGGAACAAATTGTCAAGGGACTAATGATCCACATTGGTCATTGACTTGTGGTTGTTGGTTGACATTCACTGCAACATGAAAAAGGTCACAACTTTTGTTTGTACTCCATAGAAACTTAACTATTGCATTTATGTGTAAATAGTCATACACAATACAATTTGGCATTTGCAAAAGGTATAGAAATAGAGATAGGTGAAGAAATTTTCGGGGAATAGGCGTAAGGAGGTTGATGGAATTAGTGCCCTAACTCTTTTGAGTGGGTATTGCTTATGGTTGAGGGAACCGTTAGCACTAGAAGTCACCCTCAGATTGCATAGAAGGTAAGCCCAATACCCATCAGTTTATATAGTAAATGTAAATGAGTTTTAAGAGGCCAAATAGAGAAGACTCAATGAAAATAACGTTCTAACTTAGAAATATGGATTGGTATGTGCAAGCAATTAAGGTCTTGGATCAACTTCAATCAGTAAGTTGGAGTAAAGGTGAGTAGGAGGAACACTTTGGTGAGAAAAGTGTCGAGGTCTGTCGTGAACACTAGGCCTTCCAGTAGCCTAAGGAAGAAAAACTTAAACACAAGATCCTCTTGGATTCACATTTCAAGGAAACTAAAAGAAATCATAACAACATTATAATCAAACATTCATCATAATATAGTCACAACAATCCATTTGAATCAGTCAATCATGAACTCTCTCGGTATCATAGGAAAATAAGATCGAGTAAGAAAGCTGACTTAGATTAATCAATAAGTCTCAAATCAAGACATAACCAACAAACTAGTGTTCTTCATCAAAATATTACAATAGTAGGGAGCCTAGATCAACCATTTGACCTTAAAAAAATTTCAAAAACTGCCTATATATACTAGAAATGTTGCAACCATCGGGAATGCGATTGGACCCACGCATTCAAAGTTTCCATTCGGTGCCTACTCTGTCAGTCTATGCAAGCATTCTTATGCCAGACGCGAGCTTGACTTAGTTATGTGCTTTGTAGGAAAATTGGTCCCTCGGGAAACTTCGGATTGACAATCTCCCCTCATGGAAACTCTCAATATTCTTTCCATTTATGGGGTGAGACAAGGTCTCAACTGCCTCCCCCATTTCCATTAACTACCTTCATCAGGATCAAGATGAAGCCTGACATCCATGAATTTTCCAGGCGGTGCCCATGACTTTTTCGAGTCAAACCCGGTGCCTTGAGGCCATGCAATTCTTCTTTTGTGACCAATATAGGTGCTTTTGGCATTGGGCACATGTCCTCTCCATCGCTCCTTCTTCAATGTGACCTAGGGTCACGACTCTATGTAATTGTGCGATTTCGGGTGCGACCAAGGGTGGTTTGAAAGAAAACCACTTTTGTCCTTGCAATTCACCATGAATCCCCATGCCTCCCTTTCTAAAAAGCATGGTTATGATTGTAGCTCGCCCTTGAAAATTTAAAAACGTGCGCACCTTCTGTCCCCTCAATGGAGTGTGACCATTGATCTTGTGATCTGAGATGATGCTTTCTAATCAATGGACCAACTCTTGCGCCTTTTAGATTGATGGATCAGATTTTCTCTTTTCAAATTGACGTTCGAGATCTGCTTCATGATTTGGGCTTTGGACTTCGGGAAAATCAAAACTCAAACCTTTTCCTTCAACTACTTTTACCTGAAGTTATGGATATGATGATGCGTGCTCTTGAATCGAACGACCGAGAATTACTTCGTACCTCGGGACTGTGGGAAAGTCAAAACTGAAAATTCTTCTTTCAACTTCTTTTCACCCGAAGCTGGCGATAAATTGACGTGTGTCCTCCTGGATCAGATGACTGGGAAAAACTTTGGCACTTTGAGACTTCGGAACTTCGATGACTTCGACACTTCAGGACTTCGGTACTTCGACAACTTCAACACTTCGGGACTTCGACACTTCGACGACTTCGACACTTTGGGACTTTGGGACTTCGATGCTAAAATCCTTCTCAAGAAAAATTCTCTGGGTCAGCTTCGGGTGTGCTAGGGGCAACCACAACTGAAATAGTGGAGTCGTCAGGTGCAAGCGCTATATTCAATGGTTTTGATCTCTAATGCACCTTCATAATCAAAATCTCTTTGTCATTCTATCCCAGGGAAATGTCTTCAATTCATTCCACGAAAACATCACTAGAAATGTTAGCACTAGAAGTCACCCTCAGATTGCATAGAAGGTAAGCCTAGTGCCCATCATTTTATACAGTAAATGTAAATGAGTTTTAAGAAGCCAAATGATGAAGACTCAGTGAAAATAACGTTCTAACTCATAAATCTGGATTGGTATACGCAAGATATTGAGGTCTTGGATCAACTTAAGTCAGTGAGTTGGAGTAAAGGTAAGTAGGAGGAAGACTTTGGTGAGAAGACTGTAGAGGTGAAAATCAAGCCTTCTAGTAGCCTATGGAAGAAAAACTTAAACACAAGATCCTCTTGGATTCAAATTTAAAGGAAACTGAAAGAAATCATAACAACATTATAATCAAACATTCGTCATAATATAGTCACAACAATCCATGTGAATCAGTGAATCATGAAATATCTCAGTATCAGAGGCAAAAAATATGGAGTAAGAAAGATAACTTAAATTAATCAAGAAGTCTCAAATCAATACATAACCAAAGAACCAATGTTCTTCATCAAAATATTACAATAGTAGGGAGCCTAGCTCAACCATTCGACCTTAACAAAATATCAAAACTGCCTATATATAATAGAAACGTTGCAACCAACAGGAATGCGATCAGACCCACACATTCAAAGTTTCCAATCAGTGCCTACTCTGTCAGCCTGTGCAGGCCTTCTTATGTCAGGCACGAGCCTGGCTTAGTTATGTGATTTGCAAGAAAATCTGTCCCTCGGGAAACTTCGGATTGACAATCTCCCCCCACGAAAAATCTCAGTATACTTTCCATTTATGGGGTGACACAAGGTCTCAATTGTCGCCCCCATTTCTATTAACTACCTTCATCAGGATCGGGACGAGGCTTGACATCCATGAATGTTCCAGGCGGTGCCCATTACTTTTTTGAGTCAGTCCTGGTGCCTCGAGGCCATGCAGATCTTCTTTTGTGACCAATACAGGCGCTTTTTGCCTTGGGCGCAACTCCTCTCCATCGCTCCTTCTTCAATGTGACCTAGGGCCTCGATCCTACATAATTGCATGATTTTGGTCGCGACCAAGGGTGGTTTGAAAGAAAACCGCTTTTGTCCCCTCAATTCACCATGAATCGCTACACGTCCCTTTCTAAAAGCAATAGTTCTGATTGCGGCCCGCCCTTGGAAATTTAAAAACATGCACACCTTTCGACCTTGCAATGGAGTGCGACCATTCATCTAGTGATATGAGATGAGGCTTTCTAATCAATAGCCCAACTATGGCACCTTTTAGATTGATGGATCGGATTTTCTCTTTTCAAATCGATGATCGAGATCTGCTTTGCGATTTGGGCTTCGGACTTTGGGAAAATCAAAACTCAAACCTTTGTCCTCAGCTTCTTTTACCTGGAGCTATGGATCTGACGACACGTGCTCTTTAATCGAACGATTGAGAATTACTTCGGACCTCCAGACTCTAGGAAAGTCAAAACTAAAACTTCTTCTTTCAACTTCTTTTCACCCGGAGCTAGCAATAAATAGACGTGTGTCCTCCTGGATCGAATGTCTAAGAAACACTTCGGGACTTCAGGACTTCGACACTTCGACGACTTCCATACTTTGACGACTTCAGCACTTCAACGACTTCGGTACTTCGGTGACTTCGACACTTCAAGACTTCGGGACTTCGACGCTTCAACAATTCCACACACTTCTCACTTTGAAACTCATGAAGCTTATTTCCCCGAACACTTGGATCAACTGCCACTTGTCCCTTTAAAGATCAACAACTCATTCTCTCTTCGGGACTTTTGTTCTAGTGCTATACTTCGCGCAACTTTTAAGATTCTGAACCCCTATGAGCCGCTAATCTGAAATCCACATGGAATTCCCATCGTTGAAAGCTAAACCTACCTTTAGCTTGATTCGAGTCCAGAACATACCACTCTGAGTGTCGTGTTTTGAGCCCGCGACTGTGGCCTATGTAAAAAAAGACTTGGACAATTGGATAGGGGTTGGGAAAAAAGGGAGACCAAGGGACTTTAAACACAGAGGGGGGAAAACAAAAACAATTTCACAAGCTGAAGGGGGAAAAATTTAAGAATTGGTCTACGAAAGGAGAGAGACGAGGCAAAACATAGACTTAGGTAGAAACCACAAACCCACAAGACTCTGACAAGTTTGTGTGATAACATTTGGCCCCACAGGGGCTGGCATGCTCCCTGTGAGATGCCAAGAACAAGTAGTTCTAGTGCCTTAGTTTTTGGGTTATGGAGTCGAGCTCAAAACATTTCCTGCTGAGGATTACATGCTAATAAAAAATCTAAACGAAAGCAAATACATGGGCTCCAGAAGGAGATTATTTATGTACATCCCTAGACTAATGATTTTGTACATAGTGCTAGGTGAAAGTTAACTTCCACCATATCCATTTAAGTAACTTCCTAACTGGAAGACCATTTACTCTTTCAGTGATTAACAATGGATAATGAAACCGTGACAATAGATGGATCATATCTTTCATCCTTTCTTCTAGTTCAGAAGTCATGATAAAGCTGGACGACTCCAAAGCATGAAGGAAATGTAACTCCATGTACTCCCTTACAGGCTCATAAAACAAGTGACGAAACCCACTGGGTTGGTGACAGAAAACATGCTCTATCTTGCAGCTGCTCACACATGGTTGGATGTCTCTGGTAAGCATAGGTAAGTGAATGGCTGATCCAGGATGATTGATCCCAGGTGATGGTTGCTCACTTATAGGCTCTGGGCAAGATATAAACTGCACCTTTGGATTTGTTGCATGCTCTTGGAAATCCTTCATATTCAACTCAGAATCTGATTCATGGTTGTTATACATAGGCTAATTGATCCCCGAGTCATCAAAATATGAGGCAGGGATCTGCTTCTTTTCATCTGAATACACAAATATATCTTCATTTAAATTTGAGACAATAGGTGCATCGGGGGACGAATATGATGCCTCTATGGCTATGAGATCCTCCACGTCACCATCATAAGTAGGGCTGCCAAGAACATCTTCTCCTAGGACTATAAAATACTCTGTTCTTTCTTGGAAAGAGCAAAGAACATGATCTACCTTCAATTTATCTATCCTTGCAGAAAGTGATCTCACCAGCCACATCAACTTAGCCAAGGAATCTTCTTCCTCCTCGTAGCCTTCATCCTCACAGCTTCAATCGTCAGAGCTTTCATCCTCACAACTTTCATTTTGAATAGTCACACCTTGATCATAGTCTTTATATTCTTCACAACAATTATGACAAATCAACTTAGAAGAATAAAACTTTTGACAGTGCCTATTGAAAGCTACATGAAAATTGCCCAAGGAGGAGATGCTAGCAGGGGGCAAGGAGTGATACCATTCACGAGCATCTCATTCTAAGGAGAACATGAACATATTTAATAATACATCCTCATGATGTATCTCCCATTGATGCATGAGTTCATGAAACTCACGAAGATGCTCTGTAGGGTTGTCCTCTTTAAGCTCTCTAAATATGGGCAAAAAATCACCCCATTCATACATAGTAGGAAAAACATTTGGAAAACCAGGAACATAGGAGAAATTAAAAGGAGAAAACCTCCGAGCCAAGATTATTTCCATTTCAAAATAGTGGACCAACCAATGGATGCTTTAATCATGGGGTCAACAGGTGAATGATTGACGCAAAGTGAAACAGTCAGGCCGCAACCCTCACGACCGGACCCCCTGCTCTCACCAGGACCTTCTTCTTCAACAGGCCCGAAGAATCAATGCTCTTCAACTCCTCTCGGGAGTTCTCCTACCCACAGTTTTCCCTTTCAGCGATCTCCCTTTTGGAATTCGGGAAATCGCACTTCGGGAGTTTGCGGTCCACGCGAACACCGTTCTCATGCAAAACAATACCCCGACCTCCGATGGTCAACGGGTCAACGCTCTTCTCTCTATCGGATATTTTCCCTATCGGGAAATCGGAGGTTGTGGTGTCGTGCGTCTCTTGCAACACAAAACCCCGACTGCACGCCACCTGTCCTCCACTCGCTCTGGAGGCCCCACTCAACTACGTCACCTCTCCGCTCGTGTGATCGGGGATCGCGGGATCGCGATTTCAAAGGGATTGAGCCCTTGCCTCCAGGAACGCCGAACGCCGAACTCCGATCCACAGGGATCCTACGCCACGTGTCCCTGCTCAAATCAACGGCTCCCGTTAAATCGGGAAATCGCGACTCGCGATTCCAATGAGCACGAAACTCTTGCCTCGTCAAATGCCAAAGCCCGATACGCCGATATCCGATGGCCAGCTCCCTCCTACGCCTAAGGGTTAACTCCCGCACAGCTTCTCCCTGATCGAACGGTTAGCGGGATTTCGTGATTCTGCTCCGCGAATCTCGACCGTTGATTTTCCTCTTTGAGGATTCCCTGCACTCCGAAGCTCTCTGGTTCGAATCCCTCCAGG
>ML776756.1:81908-141123 GCA_009831015.1 Picea engelmannii | reverse complement strand
CCCATTTCTGAATATGAGATTTTTGTCTTCAGGATTGTCAAAGACGAATACATAGTATCCTTTCCCTACGAAGTGGCTCTTTATTCCTTCTGTTATGAGCGGATTCCAGTTCCTCTGCACCCATGCGTCTACAGATTTGGGAGATGGCCAGAGGCCGGTAAATTGCCCTATAAGTCCCCTGTCTGCTAAGTTGACTGTCGTTCTGCATGTTTCTTCCAAAGGCAATTCAACACTGGGAATGTTGTCCAGTTTCTTCACGAATTTCTGCTGCACTGCTGACGGCGTTCTCTTGGAGGCTGCCGCGACCAACTTCCTGAATGCTTCCAGTTCTGGTAATGGGGAAGGGTTAGGGATGGCGCCCCCACCAGCGTCCATGGCTGGGGTTGCCATATACAAAGCCCGAACTGATTCGTTTCCTCCCGCCCCTGCGTGCTAAAACGCGATTTTTGTGTTGAGGGTGCCGAGTCACGGCTTGAATGCACCAATTAAATATTTACGTTTTTAACCATCTACTCTTAATTTTTTAATTATTTAGGCCTTTAAAAACTTTACCTTCATTAAATTATTAAAATTATTATAAAACATATTTTAAATATTTACTTCTTCCACCCTACCTCCTAACTTCTTAATTATTATTAAAATTATTATAAAACATATTTTAAATATTTACTTCTTCCACCCTACCTCCTAACTTCTTAATTATCCAAACCCATGAGAACTTTGCCTTTATTGCAGGCATCCCAGGTTTAAGAGTCTTTTAAAATCCTCAAAGGTTTCTATTTTTCAAATTTATACTTTTATTCACTTCCATGACAACTTTGCCTTTATTGTAGGCATCCCACTCTTTAGAGGTTTAAGAATCTTTTAAATTCCTCAAAGGATTCTATTTTTCCAATTGATACTTTTATTCACTTTCTAGTAATGCTAAAAATCAAATCATTCATAGTTCACTCAAGCTCCTCTCAATTGTTGAACTATTTCATGGCTCACAAAGTAGATGAATGACTATGGTAAACTTCGTGATGATTGGTATGCTTTTACATTATATTATTGGTAAGTATATGCTTTTGCATTATATTAATTGTAAGTTTTTTTGTTTTTTTGTTTTGAGTGGATATGTAAGATTTGTATGATTTTACATTATATTAGATTATATTAGTTTAGGTGTAAGGTTTATGATTTTATATTATATTAATAATAAGGTTTTTTTAGTGTATATGTAAGATTTATTTTTAAAATATTTTATGTGATTTTTTTATTAAAAAGTATTAGATCAATTCGGTTTTAGTGGACGTTAATCATCATCAACATTGATGATATAACCTAGTGCATTAACTCAATCAATTTGAATGCATTGTTTGAAGGAGGAGTTCATTGCGAGGTCTCTAATTTTAAATGATTGAAGTTCTAGTCCAGTTGAGACCCACTTGGTTACCAACTACTATTGTGGCTATTGGTTGAACCACCTTCCAACATGGTATTCCAAGGAAGAGGAGAGGATTCAATAAGGTTTTCCTTGGAAAAAAATGACATAGATGACCTGAGTTTTTCAAATTTTTCTCTATTTCTTCTTGAAAATTTCTTTTTTGTTACTCCGTTTTCCATTTATTATATGATGAAATGGCTTGGTATAGGTTGCATAATGGCATGGTATATTTTAATGGAATATGGATCTTGTGTCTCATAAATTTATTCTTCAAGTAAAGTAGAAAATCATAGGAGGTAGGGGAAACTAATAAAACAATGCTTACTCTTGCACTTGTTATACTTGGTCTAGTTGAACATTTTCCATGCGTGCCTTGTAGATGACACACAAAATCACTCTAGGATGGGTTATTATTATTTTGATTAAGCATTTTCCACATGAGCCTTGCAAGGGACACCCTAATGTTGTGATACCTTTTAAGGGCATATGAATGATGCCTCACATAAATGAATTCTTCATGTAGAGCAAGAGAGGCATGGGAAAAATAAGATACCACTTATACTTGGATGGGTTATTAGTGATTTGGTTGAGAATTTTATTCATGTGTCTTGTGAGGGACACCCTAAGTCCATGGGTTTTTCAAATTTTTCTCTATTTATGATTGAAACTTTCTTTAGAATTTGTTACTCCTTTTTTTTCACTGTATAATGAAATGGCTCATTACAAACTACACAATTTTGTTTAGATATATTTTATGAGAATATGGATGTTGTCTCACATAAATTAATTCTTCTAGTAGAGATCGAGAGGTATGGGAACTCAATACGACACTGATTACTCTTAGATGGGTTATTATTGAATTGGTCAATGTTGGCATAGGGGCAGACTCAGGGTTCAATGCTTCAACAACGTACTAACAAACCCTAATTACTAGCCCTTTCGGCAACACCTGCGAAGCAGGAGAAGTCTCACCTGAGGTAGAAGTAGTGGGGTTACAGGACGTTGGTGTCTGTAACCAAGCTAGGACACATATCTGTGATTATAACACTTCACAGAGTATTCTAGTAACACTTAGAAGATGGCATGCACTATTTTATTAGCTTCCTTAACATCGCATAACAAACCCTATTATAGATTGGCAGAGTAACAATAAATGGTCATATATCCTGAGCACTTAGCACTGAGCTAGATCTAACATTCATTTATCTTTAACACAAGTAAATCACTAAGCATCAACATGTCTATCTATGATACATAAAAGCACTGAGAAGATTCATAACATAAACAACACAGCACAAAGAAAACCGAAGACACAAGATATATGTGGTTCACCCTAGTGTGGGGATGTAACACCCTGTTTCCCCCAGTCTGTAAAAATAACTATATTGGCCAAAAAATAAACTCAAAGATGTAAATGTTTGATTTGACAAACCTTTGTATAAAAGGTCGATGAATGAAAATTATATCATGAATATGTGTCGCATGATTGTTGGGAGGGGGATGTGTTGAAAGAGACCACGATAGCTGATGAGAGGTGGTGGAAGGGGCCGGGAATGACTGCGTTAACTTCCACCGAATCAAAACCGTAGTGGTTTGTACATGCTCAAAAACCAAAGCTCACTCTCAGACCCTTGAATGAATTACCCACTCGGATGGTAGGTGGGGAGGCTCCTCAAGAGTAAATGAGGGGATGGGGCCGAACCGCCCATCCGTAGAAGCTCTCAGACTTGACCATCGGACAGGAAAATTCATGCCACATGCAACCTCGTAGGAAAAAGGCAAGGAAAGAAGTGTGGAAGGAGGGAGGAAAACGGGGGAGCGAAGCACGCATGGCAGGAATCGCGGAAGGAGAACTAGAAGAACTCTGGAAAATACAATGAGTCATGAGCAGAGGAGAAGGAGAGTAACCTTCGTCCTCAACTTCCGACGAGCGGGAAGTAGGAGACTGAGTCTCAAAGCATCGTGGTCTAGCTTGGGGGTGGCTAGTGGTAAATCCGATTGGAATCAATGAGCCTACGGTTCGGTGGAAATGAGCACCCCTCTCAGCAGTCGTGTCACACCTGGTGTTTTTCTGATAAGTGTTTATATCTCGTGTCTTGAATTGAATATAATGGACGCATGCTCATGTTTGTACACTCATAGATGATTTCTGTATATCAATGTTTGCCTGGTGTTTTGACCAGAAATAATGGATGCATGCTCATACATATATGACCATAATCAGTTTATGTAGAGAATGAATAAGTTCAGATTATGATTCGTTCCCTTGAGATTTGTCCCATGTATTTGACGCACGCTATGCCCTAGTTTGATTTCCTGAAGGCACCTCCTCTCGGGAAGTTCCCTCACCTTCCAGAGCCGGAGTGAGTTCCTTTAAATGAATACCATTTTAGAAACCATACGATCTTACCTCACCCCTATCACAGAGTTCATAGCTCGGTAATTTAAGAAGGCCTTTTAGTCAGGTCACCTAGCCTGGGGATATTTACCCAAGAACCCGTTGAAGGATTTTGTAGTATAAGTTTGGAAACCTTGTACCCGAGAGAATGGTTCCCTCAGGTTTCGGCGTTTCGAAGTTTCATCTCCCGGGAACTCAAGTGCGAGACCTCCTATCTTCACATATTGCGAAATCCCGACTTGCGAAACCCCAAAATGAACTTAGCGTTATATATATATATATATATGCTTCAGAGTTTTGGCTCCCGGGAACTCAAGTGCGAGACCTTCTGTCTTCGCATACCATGAAATCCCGACTTGCGGAACCCTGAAATGAGTTGAGCAGAGTGGATAGGCTTCGGAGTTTCGGCTCCCAGGAACTCAAGTGCGAGACCTCCTGTCTTCAAATATCACAAAATTCGGACTTGCGAAACCCCAAAATGAACTTAGCGTTATATATATATATATATAAGCTTCGGAGTTTCGGCTCTCGGGAACTCAAGTACGAGACCTCCTGTCTTCGTATATCGTGAAATCTCGACTTGCGGAACCCTGAAATGAGTTGAGCAGAGAGGATAGGCTTCGGAGTTTCAGCTACAGGGAACTCAAGTGTGAGACCTCCTGTCTTCACATATCGCGAAATCCTGACTTGCAAAACCCCGAAATGAACTTAGCGCTATATATATATATATATAGGCTTTGGACTTTCAGCTCTTGGGAACTCAAGTGTGAGACCTCCTGCCTTCGCATATCGCGAAACCCTGACTTGCGAAACCTCAAAATGAGCTTAGTAGATATATGGGTTTCGGTGTTTCGGCACCCGGGGAACCGAAGGGTATGAACCCCTCGCCTTACGGTATGAGAAACCATGAAAGGTAGAGTATTGGGATATAATCCAAGCCATTGATCAATTCGATGATTGGTTAGACCCTTCTGTTTGGGTTTCAACACTTCGAAAGATAGAGAACAGGGGAACGCTTGCATCCCGATTCCCCGAATCGCGAAAGCTGAAAGAACCTTTCTGGTAAGGCCAGTGGTCATAGCCAATGATCACATGGGGAAGGATAAGGGAAGGTAGGGTATGCACCAGGCCCCATAGAAACTTAGGGATTCCGTTCCCCGATAAATAAGGAAGAAAAGAAAAAGGGCGAAAAAAAATCTTAGTTACTATAGTGGGTGTGTTACAAATTGGTATTAGAGCATGGTTACAACACTTGGCCTACTTGGGCTCATGAACGGATTGTGAAAAGACTCTGTTCAAAGTACTCTTAACAAGACTAACCCTCTATCTTAACCCCCTTAATCATAAGTCGAAGTTAATATTGAAAACTCCTATTGTGTGTGTGCATGTGAAAAAAATATGAATTATGTATTGGTTATGAATGAATATAAATATTGACTAACAACAAGCGTTTTTCTTTTGCACATGAGCGGGAGATCAACCGCAGGAAACTGCAGACGCATAGAATGGTAACTCACCATGAAGTGGGGGATGGCTCCCACAATAGAGACAAAGAGTCTGACGAAAGGAGGGTGGTAGGGACCCCTCTAGATCTAGCTGAGACTGTGAGGAGCCTCATGGTTGAACTACAAAGCTGCAAGGCCGAAAACGAGAGGATGATAAAAAAGCAAGAGAAGCAAATGGAAATCAATGTAGTCTTACTGCATATTTTATCTGACATACAAAGACAATTGTAGCATGAACCTGACACCAGTCATGTGGACCGATGATAGAGAAAGAAAAGTCGAAGTCCACCTGAGATACATAAACGTGGTTTTTTAAGTGGCAACACTGGGAAGAGCACCTCAAGAAAAGTCCACCCTAGAGATGAGGGACAAACGTCAGATGATTCCTCTGGAAAGGAAGCAGGTGAATCAGAGGGATATTCTAGCAGGAGGACTAGTTCTTATTCCCGAAGAAAATGGAAGAAGCAGAAACATTCCAAGAGCCATAACCTCGAAGAATTCAGGAAGGTCAAATGACCCTCTTTCGACGGTGAAATAAAGAAGGGAGAGGAAGAAAAGGCCTGGATGCTTAGACTAAAGAAGTATTTCAGAGTCCATGACTTCTCAAAAAATTTGAAGGCCCGAGTGGACGTCTTCAACTTGAATGGAAAGGCTTCCATATGGTGGGAAGACCTTAAGAATGTAAAAGGGAATCACGAAGAGGGCCTGTCTAGGGAACGGTTTGAGAGATACTTCAGGAAGAAGTATCTGTCAGAAAAGTATTTCAACAAAAAGACTAAAGAATTCTATGAACTCAAGCTGGAGAAACTCACCATAAAGGAATATGTCAGCAGATTCCTCGAGTTGCTGAGGTACGTACCCTATATAAAAGCAGAAAAGGAAAAGGTGCAACGGTTCATCAACAGACTACCTAAGGACTATCAGAACATGATTGAGTTTGATGAGCCAAAGACCCTATAAGACATTATCCGAAAGGAAATATATTATTATGAACAACTTGGGCATCGGACAGAAGCTCGTGAAGGTTGGAAGCAGAAGAATAGTTCGGGATTCCAGAAAAAGGGGTTTAAATATCCAAAATTTAAAAATTATAAAAAGGACTCAAGGATGAGCTTCCCAACCCGAAGTGTACATCAGCAGAATTTCCCTCCCAAAGTGGAAATAAACCTTTTGGATCTACCCCAGGAAGGATTTATAACCCAAAGAAAGAACCCTTGAAATGTTGGGGTTGTGGAGAAGAGCATCTACTGAGTGACTGCCTACACTGACAACTGAATAGTTGAAGAATTTACAATGTTCAAGAAGCTACCACTGTCAATGATGTGTCCAGGAGTATGCCACAAATTTATGCAGCCATGGATAATAAACAAGATGACCACCAAGCTTCAGTGATGGAGATAGAAGGTATGATCACCAACCATCTAGTGTCTATTCTGATTGAGCTTGGTTCAAATTTGAGTTATATAGCCCCTAAGGCTATTGATAAGTGTAAATTACAACCACATAAACACACTAAGACATGGTTGGTATAGTTAACCATTGGCACCAAAAGAAAGGTAGCGGAGGTCATACCAGCCTGCCAATTCACTATGGGTGAATTCCCCACTCAAGCAACCTTTAATATACTACCCCTAGGGTCGTATGACCTATTGATCGGTATGGACTGGCTAGACAGATATAGAGCCAGACTCGACTGTTGCCATAAAACCTTAGAATGTGTAAGTGAAGAAGGAAGAAGGATAACCCTTCAAGGGATCCAAAAACCTGTCTTGGTGAGACGAATATCAACTCTTCAAATGAGGAAATATTGCAGAAAGGGATGTCCACTATATGCGATACAGGTATTGGAATCAATGGAAAATGACAAACCAAGCCTCGAGGACCATCCCATACTAGGAGAATATAGAGATGTATTTCCGGAAGAGGTACCGGGTCTACCTTCGAGAAGGGACATTGACTTCTCGATAGAACTTGCACCAGGAGCGGTGCCACTGTCTAGAACACCCTACAGGATGAGCACACCCGAGCTAGTTGAGATTAAATTACAATTGAAAGAAATGATGGACAAAGGCTATATCTGACCCAACGTGTCTCCTTGGGGAGCACTAGTCCTATTTGTCAAAAAGAAAGATGGTACCCTCCGACTGTGCGTAGATTACAGACAACTCAATAAGGTAACCATAAAGAACAAGTACTCCTTACCCAGGATTGATGACTTGTTCGATCAATTGGGAGGTGCTTCCATATTCTCAAAGATTGACTTGAGATCTGGATACCATCAAGTCTGAATCAAGGGTGAAGACATCCACAAAACTGCCTTCAGGATGAGATATGGTCACTATGAGTTTGTGGTAGTACCATTTGGATTAACCAACTCCCCTGCCACTTTTATGTGCTTGATGAACAATGTGCTCAGCAAATTCCTAGACAAATTTGTACTTGTTTTTATTGATGATATATTAATTTATTCTAAGAATGGAGAGGAACATGAGGGAAATCTTAGGATTGTACTTCAAGTGCTAAGAGAACATCAACTCTATGCCAAATTTAGCAAGTGCGACTTTTTCTAGAAGCAAATACATTACTTGGGCCATGTCATATCTAAAGAAGGAGTAGCAGTAGACCCTGACAAGATCAGGTCTATCATGGAACGGCCCACCCCAAAGGATGTTTCAGATATCAGGTCCTTTATGGGCTTAGCAGGATACTATAGGAGATTTATAAAAGGATTCTCCAGGACTGGTTGTCCAATCACTGCTCTCCAGAAGAAGGAAGCTAAATTCACGTGGACGCAAGAATGTGAAGAAAGATTTCAATCCCTAAAACATCTACTGACCCACACACCTGTGTTGAAGATCGTTGAGACCAAAGCTAACTTACTAGTGTGCACAGATGCCTACAAGGAAGGGCTCAGAGGAGTCATTATGCAAGGCCTAAGTGTTGTCTGCTATGAATCCCAAAAATTGAATGAGCAAGAAGTCAACTATGTGACCCATGATCTAGAGCTAGCCGCCATAGTGCACGCCTTAAAAATGTGGAGGCATTACCTCCTAGGAAGGAAATTCATACTTATGACAGATCACTATGGATTACGATATCTATTTGACCAACCAAAGCTCAATTCCAGACAAGCTAGGTGGATGGTCCTCCTTAGCGAGTTTGATTTTGAAATCAAACATATCAAAGGAAAAGAAAATAAGGTGGCCGATACCCTTAGCTGAAGTATGAAAACAATTCACCTGGCAGTGGTGAGAACCTGCGAGACAGATGTCAAGGAAAGAGTCAGGAATGCACAAGAAACAGACATATTGTTCCAGACCGTGACCTCGTATATAGAGAAAGAACCCACAGGGATAAAGTGTGAAGGATACCAGATGATAGATGGAGGTCTGCTAACTTATAGAAACAGATTGTATATTCCATATTGTGACGACTTGAAGAGGTTCATAATGGATGAACTACATAAAATACCCTATACTGGTCATCCAGGATACCAGAAGATGATCACGGCCACTAGGAAACAATTCTATTGGTCGAGATTGAAGAAAGACATAGCTTAATACTTAGCTAAATGCATAGAGTGCCAGAAAGTTAAATAAGAACAATGACACCCAGCATGATTATTACAACCTCTACCAATCCCGGAATGGAAATGGGAAACCATCTCCATGGATTTCATCACCGGATTACCAACCTCAACCAAATAGAATGACGCCATCATGGTAGTGGTCAATAAATTGAGCAAGTCCGCTCATTTTATCCCCATCAAGTTGACTTGCAAGGCAATAGACATCGCCCACGTATTCATGAGGTAGATATTCAAACTACATGATATGCCTAAAGAGATCGTGTCTGACAGAGACACGAAATTTACTTCCAACTTTTGGAAATCCCTCATGGGGGTTCTAGAGACCAAATTTCTATTTAGCACAACTTATCATCCTCAAACCGATGGACAAATGGAAAGAGTGAACCAAATATTAGAATACATGCTAAGGATGCATGTAATGCATCAACCCAAAAAGTGGGAAGACTACCTGCCACTGGTGGAATTCGCCTACAAGAACGGCTACCAAGAATCCCTGAAGATGAGTCCTTTAGAAGTCCTCTATGGTAGGCCGTGAAAAAATCCAGTCAGTTGGAGTAACCCTGTAAAAAGAGTTACTATTGGACCCAACATGCTGAAGGAAATGGAACAAAAAGTGACTCAGATAAAACAAAATTTAAAGGTCGCTCAGAACTGATAGAAAAGTTACGCCGACCGAAAGAGAATTCCAAGAGAGTTCAGGGCGGGAGACCACGTATATCTCATAGTTAGACCCAGGAAGAGTTCCCTGAAGATGGGAGCTTGTGCCAAGTTGGCACCTTGGTATTGTGGACCCTTTGAAGTTATAGATAGAGTGGGACTTGTATCCTATAGGCTAGCACTTCCTCCCACAGTAAAAGCACATAATGTTTTCCATGTTTCATTATTGAAGAAATATGTACATGATTCTAATCATATAATTGACTGGTCTATGATCCAAGTGGAACCAGAGGGAGAATTCCTACCAGAACCTCAATGCATACTGGACAGAAAGGAAACCCCGCTCAGGAACCGAACTATTGCACAGGTCAAGGTGCAGTGGAAACATTTTGGTCGAGATGAGGCTACATGGGAAATGGAAGATGCCATGAAACAGGCATATCCGATTTTGTTTACTTCTGTACATACATGTCATGTTGATAGATAGAACATTGGGGACGATGTTCCTTAAAGGGGGAGGGATTTGTAACACCCTGTTTCCTCCAGTCTGTAAAAATAACTATATTGGCCAAAAACTATGGCAAACTCAAAGATGTAAATGTTTGATTTGACAGACCTTTGTATAAAAGGTCGATGAATGAAAATTATTTCATGAATATGTGTCGCATGATTGCTGGGAGGGGGATGTGCTAAAAGAGACCACGATGGCTGATGAGAGGTGGTGGAAGGGGCCGGGAATGGATACATTAACTTCCACCGAACCAAAATCGTACTGGTTTGTACATGCTCGGAAACCAAAGCTCACTCTCAGACCCATGAATGAATTACCCGCCCGGATGGTAGGTGGGGAGGCTCCTCAAGAGTAAATGAGGGGATGGGGGTGAACCACCCATCCGTAGAAGCTCTCATACCTAACCATCGGACAGGGAAATTCGTGCCACACACAACCTCGCACGAAAAAGGTGAGTAAAGAAGTGTGGAAGGGGGGAGGAAAACGAGGGAGCAGAGCGCGCACGATAGGAATCGCGGAAGGAGAACCAAAAGAACTCCGGAAAATACAACAAGTCATGAGCAGAGGAGAAGGAGAGTAACCTTTGTCCTTAACTTCCGACCAGCAGGAAGTAGGAGACTGAGTCTCAAAGCATCGTGGTCTAGCTCGGGGGTGGCTAGTGGTAAATCCGATTGGAATCACTGAGCCTACGGTTGGGTGGAAACGAGCACCCCTCTCAGCAGTTGCGTCACACTTGGTGTTTTTCTAATAAGTGTTTATATCTTGTGTCTTGAATTGAATATAATGGATGCATGCTCATGTTTGTACACTCATAGATGATTTCTGTATATCAATGTTTGCCTGGTGTTTTGACCAGAAATAATGGATGCATGCTCATACATATATGACCATAATCGGTTTATGTAGAGAATGAATAAGTTCAGATTATGAGCCATTCCCTTGAGATTTGTCCTGTGTATTTGACTCACGCTATGCCCTGGTTTGATTTCCCGAAGGCACCTCCTCCCAGGAAGTTCCCTCACCTTCGAGAGCCGGAGTGAGTTCCTTTAAAAGACTACCATTTTAGAAACCATACGAGCTTACCTCACCCCTGTCACAGAGTTCATAGCTCAGTAATTTAAGAAGGCCTTTTAGTCAGGTCACCTAGCCTGGGGATATTTACCCAAGAACCCGTTGAAGGATTTTGTAGTCTAAGTTTGGAAACCTTGTACCCGAGAGAATGGTACCCTCAGGTTTCAGCGTTTTGGAGTTTCGGTTCCCGGGAACTCAAGTGCGAGACCTCCTGTCTTCACATATCGCCAAATCTCGACTTGTGAAACCCCGAAATGAGTTGAGGAGAGTGGATAGGCTTCGGATTTTCGGCTCCTGGGAACTCAAGTGCGAGATCTCCTGTCTTCACATATCGTGAAATCCCAACTTGCAAAACCCCGAAATGAACTTAGCGTTATATATGTATAGGCTTTGTAGTTTAGGCTCCCAGGAACTCAAGTGCGAGACCTCCTGTCTTTTCATATCACAAAATCCTGACTTGAGAAACCCCGAAATGAACTTAGCATTATATATATATATATATAGAGAGAGAGAGAGAGAGAGAGATAGATAGGATTTATCGTTTCGGCTCCTAGGAACTCAAGTGTGAGACCTCCTTCCTTCGCATATCGCTAAACCCCGAAATGAGCTTAGTAGATATATGGGTTTCAGTGTTTTTTCACCCAGGGAACCGAAGGGTATGAACCCCTCGCCTTACAGTATGCGAAACCCCGAAAGGTAGAGTGCCAGGATATAATCCAAGCCATTGATAAATTTGAAGATCGGTTAGACCCTTCTTTTTGGGTTTCGACACTTCGAAAGACAAAGAATAGGGGAGCGCTTGCATCGTGATTCCCTGAATCGCGAAAGCTGAAAGCACCTTTCTAGTAAGGCCAGTGGTCATAGCCAACGATCACATGGGGAAGGATAAGGGAAGGTAGGGTCTGCACCAGGCCCCATAGAAACTCGGGTATTTTGTTCCCCGATAAAGAAGGAAGAAAATAAAAAGGGAGAAAAAAAATCTTAGTTACCGTAGTGGGTGTGTTACAGGGGCTACGTCCACCAACCGCTTTTCCTTATTTATTGTTTTTTTTGAATCTTACATTCATCCACTCCTGTACACTAAGCCACAGAGCCAAGATTCGCATAGGACAGGAGATCTTCACACTGAGCACCCGATCCTCCTTCCAAAACTAGGTCAAGGCACAAATCCAACCCTCTACCGAGTACAGAGTCTTAACACCTATACATATGTTGCACAAAGCAACCCAAAAATACTTTCACTTAGCCACTTTTCACTTCACTTCTACAATACATTCTTACTTATTTATACTTTTACATTCCCTTACAAAAATGCCTAATCATGGGAGAGCCCATGGGTCGACATCCCATATCCCATTAAAAAAACCCTAAAGAACCCCTCGCTGGGTCCACATAGCCCACAAAATTGGTGAGATCCGTGATCTCACCTCCGCCTGGGCGTTTCTTTCTTGACCAATGTGTCAAAGTCCAAAAATTGGTCCAAACCTGACCAAGGTTTCCTCAAAACTTGGTCGAGGGCCAATAGGCCCCCAACACTCACCCGTGATTCGTCCCGAGTCACTCAGTTCTAACCAATGCTGCTTTGAAGGCCTCGAGATTAACTCAAGTTGCCTCGACTTGCTGCTTTTCTTGAGCCTCCTACTTAGCAAGCTCCTTGATCATCTTCTCTGTAACAGGCCCTTCCATGCATTGTTCCATTGATGCAACCACTTGGTCCAATTGCGATCCATGTCCCTCAATTTAGTCGAATACCTTGTAGGCTTCATCCTGCACAGGTTATAGCTTATGCACGACTTCCATTACTTTTCCCTGGATGGTAGTGATTTGTTGTTGCACTGGACGTTGTTCTTGAGATATCTTCATTCTTTCAACTGTGGTGAGTAGCTTGATTTGTGCCTGCATGGAGAAGGCCTACTACTGTGCCTCCTGTAACTGCACTTCCAGTTTCCTTAGCTCTGGATCTTTTGCGAGGCATTCGTATGTCTGCGTGCTTCTATCATTCAATTGTTTACACTATGAGACGAGGGCTCTAATCTGTATTAATGTGTTCTTATCAGTTTTCTCCCTCTAGTCATGCACCTCCTGTGGGGTGCTCGACACTTCTTGGGCCTCCAAGTATTTTATCCTCGCTTGAAGCTGTTGGATGGTCTCAACGAGCTTCACTACTTGAGACTCAACTGACTCATGTTCCTCCTGTTCCAAGCCTGGCACAAAGTGACATGCTTTATTCACCGCTTCTTTGACTATGGCCCCTTATGCGAGCAACTACTCCTTTTCTCTCTGTAGCTGGGATTTTTCCTCCTGGAGCATCGCCTAAAACTCTTCTCTCTCACTTTCATAGGCGGTTAGACTGTACTGTGCTACTCATAATTGTTCTAAGGATTCATCTTTCTCTTGTTTCAAGGCTTTTGTATCATTCTCCTTCTCTTTTTGGATTCTCTGAAGTCGAGCTTTTCTCTGAAGTTGAGCTTCTGTCGCATTTATAAGTATTCTTAATTAGGATGGTTCATCCCTCAATTCTTCATTCTGTGACGCAGTAGGTACTGTGCGGAACAAACAAACAACTTGTTGTACTTCTTTTAGTTCCTTCTCAATCCTTCTTTATAGTTCCTCATGCTTCTCTCCATATCTCTACAAGACGTCCTTAGAAGCATCCTCCTTAGCTCCACGAACTGGACTGATATAATCCTTTGTGAGTGTGGGGTCTCCAGCTGGGGCTTACTTGCACGTGTTTATTAGCCATGATCTTCTTAAGGACTTCCTCAACAGACTTCTCTAATGCATTAGGTTCCCTGACATTCTCACTTTTAAATAGACAGGTCGGGGTAGATGAACGAACAGGTGGATGACGAGGTCTAGCTTCAGATAACACAACTCGACACTTAGACAATTCTTTGTTAGCTCAGTTAATCATGGATGGAAAAAAGTGGTCTCGACACAACGATCAATGATTTAAATAATAGGGGCTGCATAATAGATTCATCCGATGGTCAGGAATGCTCCCATCAATGTGAATCTTTCCGTTATAGCCCAGTCTCAATGTCTAAAAGTGGTCCATTAGCCCATAAATGTGTTTTCTAGCCTTTTCAGAGTGTTGTTCTAATGTTCAGGGCGCCTCCAACGGTCATATAGCTTCACCAGTGAGAAGTCCCATTCTGCACAGACTTATTTTTCCGACAAGGTTCAAATCCTGTGAACCTGCCTCCTGTGAGGATCCAGTCTATGAAGTCTTCCATTTGTTCTCTATAATTTCCTGTAGCTTTTCCACCTTGGGTTTCTTCCTATTGATCTTCCTTACCTTCTTTCTTATGATCCGAGTCTCTCTAACTGTTTTTGGAATCCGCTTTCCATTTTTATTCTTATCTTCTCCTAACGCAGCGGCTTTGCACTGTTGAGGTGCCCACAAAGGGTTCGAAGTTGATATCCCTTCTCTTACTACTTCCTTGGTGGATATACTTCTTTCTTTCATAGATAGGGTCTTCAAGACTTCTTTCCTTCTTTCAACCTTGATAACTAAGTCTCTTGCTTTTTTTCCCTCTTATGTTGATACTTTGTTATGTTGCTTCGACTTGTCTTCTCGTTCTTCTATTAGTCGATCTATTTTCCAATCTATGAAATCCGTTAGTTCTTGCTTTTTCTTTTCTATAGCTTCTTCCTCTACTTTCCTTCTGATGTGGTCCTTCTTAATCCAAGTCTTACCTAATAAAAGTGGGAAAGGGGCGATGTTCCCAAAAAACTTAATGACTTCAAATTATTCTTCAGTCGATTTTCCATGAACAATAATAGGTACATTAGTAACTCTTCCACATAGGGTTATCATCTTTCCCTTAAACAAGCCCATCCTTCCTAATGAAGGTATCACTGTAGGATTTCCCAAAACTGCCCAAGTTTCTTTTGTCATAACATTTACTTGTGTTTCTTCATCCAAAATACAGTCTATGTCAAAGTCTTATATTCTTGCACTTATGCGTTGTTTTACTTTCAGGATCTCTGGTAAAATGACATCTTTGTGAACATCCATCGTTTCTTTCAACTGTACTAATGTGGTATGAAATTCTTCTGGTTTTTTTTCTTTATGACTTTATAACATGCTCTTAGTCTCTTGACTTCCTTCATAGTTTTTTTGTCTCATGTTCATCCTTTCAACTTTAGAAATCATCTTTGGACAATCCTCGACCTCATGACCAACAATCTTGCAACAAAGAAAAATAGGACCTGCGCCAGGGAATTACTTAGCAAGATGTCCCAGTGTTCTGCACTTATATCATAATGTCAATCCTCTTTTTCTTCTAAACATTACCCAACCTCTTATGTACTGCGCACTAGGATCACAGTGCTGGTCCTGCAATCTGCAAAAATTCTTTCTAGGTTCCTGCATCCACTTATTAATCCAAAAAATATTTCTATGCATAGGAATAACATATCTTTCTTCATTTCTATTAACT
Source organism: Picea engelmannii (assembly GCA_009831015.1). Classification (NCBI taxonomy): domain Eukaryota; kingdom Viridiplantae; phylum Streptophyta; class Pinopsida; order Pinales; family Pinaceae; genus Picea; species Picea engelmannii. Next base: position 125,521 of record ML776756.1, on the reverse strand, counting down.
TTACTCAAATCAACTCTTTCTTTCAACTGCGGCCTAGCATTCATACTAGGACATAATCTATCAAACATACTTAGATTCATGCTTTCGAAAATAAAATTTTCACTTATCTTACTCTTATCAAAGAACATAGCTTTACCTGTTTTAGGATCCTACCTATTTACTTCAGATCATATTTCTTTATTAGCATAGAGATTCACAAGTCAATTAGAGTATTGCGCACTACAACAACAGATCTACGCACAAAGCTTATCTTTTCTTTACTTTAGTTCCCAACAATCATAGTTTTAGGTCCCGACAACAAAACCGTTTGTTGGCACATGGGAAGACCTAGGGTTCAACGCTTCAACAACGCACCAACAAAACCATAACTATTGGCCCTTTCGTCAACACTTGTGAAGAAGTCGAAATCTCACCCGAGGTAGAATCAGGCAGGTTACACGATGCAAGTGTCTGTAACCAAGCTGGGACATAGATCTATGATTATAACACTTCACAGAGTATTCTAGTAACACTTAGAAGATGACATGCATTAGTTTATTAGATTCCTTAACATCACAAAACAAACCCTAATATAGATTGGCGTAGTAAAAATAAATGATCATATATTGTAACACCCTGTTTCCCCCAGCTTGTAATTAATCATAAAATAGGATTTCTATGCTGAGGCATGTGGAAAATATAAATGTATTATTGTTTTAATTTCCAATAACTGACTGTGGGGGTGAAGCCTTGAAAGTATTGGCCATGATATCACTAGAGGAAGAATGTGAAAACTATATGAGAGGGTTCATTATACCAAATAACCCCAAATTTATCTTGATGAGGATGACAACCTCCTTCAGATCCCAAGGAGAGAAAATAAGTTAATGAAGAAAGGAACAATGGTTGAATTATCAACCACTCCCATGAATGGGAGCATGGTCTAGCTGCAGAATGTCAACCTGAAGTACCACAGAGATATGAAGACTCGAGATTCCTTCTGATAGAAGGAACGTGATGGGTCGAGAACCTTCCAAAAAAAGGAAGGTAAGATAGATACACGGGGGGACAACATAGAAGAGACAGTAGGCGAGACCACGAGCTCATAAGGGAGATGCGCGAAGCTCTCCATGGCATAAGGAAGATAAGGCCATGAGCTTGATGCAGGTAAAACATCTGATAAATCTCGTCGAGGCCATAACATAGAGATATATCTGAGAGTTGCAGAGAACAAAATCCGAGCAGAAGATGAACAAGGAAGGAATCCTTGAGAACTGTGAGAGTTCCCTGGTGATATCATGGCTTGGCATAGGGGTGGATAGAGTGCTAAGAGTGAATGCCTCTGAGATTATGGTAGGGTGTAAGGATGAACACCCATAGTCGGTTAGTCGGCAAAAACCTACAAAAGATAAGTATTCTCCTACCCTTTGTAATTGAGCTGTAATGGTGTATGAATTGGTTATACGGTGAATGTTTTCAGGAACATGCATGATTTCTTAATGGATACACTGTATCCCTTCTATTTCTGCTTGGTTGTATAATTAGGAAAGCAAGAAATTATATGGTTTGGACATGAATTGTTCTCATAAATGCTTGAGTTCTGCAGTGTCTTAAGCTAGAGTTGCGAATTATGAGTTCATCGACCTTAGGTATAGTTTCATGTATGCATGTCGACCCCCTAGTCATTCTGAGACTCTAGGAGGATGGATTCTGTTAAGCTTGGGAGAGGTAGTGCAGATGTGCATAGGCTCTCTGCGAGGCAAGCAGAGTCTAAGAACCACTTAAGTTCTAGACCTTATGGAGGAGCACAAGAGGTGTGTAGAAAACGCTTCTATGTGTTGAGTCCAGGAGAAAGAGCGCAACGCTCTTAAATCCTTCATAACCGACGAATCTTAGGAAGGATAGTGAGATTCAAGTATCAAAAGGGAATATCTTTTCATTTAGAAGATGAATGGATGAGATCCTTTCGGGAGGACCCAGGGTCTGTTGCAACTATTAGATTTGAAGAAGGGACATCGATGTTAATGCATAGATTCCTTTAGTCTTCGTAAGACTGTACATCAGGTGATTAACACGTTGGCATGGCTAAAACTCCCGAAACCCGAAGTTGCGATGTGATCTAGATCGTTGGATCAAGGAAGCTCATAGACCATTGATTTGACACAAGCATATTACCGCAAGAGTATGTGGAAACTCGAAATTCCCTAAGAACCAAACGCAGAAGAGATAAGAACAAAGTGTGCCAGGAGGGCCACCAAAAGTCTTCTAAGGAAGAAGAGGGCCGAGTTCCCTTAGAACTGAGTAAGTTTTAGAATCTCATGAGGGATAACGTCTTTAGAATGAAAGTGAGACTCAAAACATCGAGCTCACAGAAGAATAATCAAAGGGCCGAGGTCAAACTCCATTGATGAAAGATCAGGAGGGAGAACATTATGGCCGTAGATTAGCTGCAGAGGAGAATATTTGGACTGTTGAAATCCACGTCTAGACAATGAGAAGTGAGCGCAGGAGGAAAACAGATCTGAGCCATTAGATCTGAAGTGTGTGGAACAATATTCATTGGATCCGGAGGAAGGTGCATAAGACAAGTTTTGAAATCATCGGGACCGTCCGTTGGAATGGACGCATGGTGAGTGCTCAACATTTCAGTGACTCACAACTTGAAGAAGTCAAAGAACCTTTCGTGAGAATTCGTGAAACGTGAACTCGCGAAAATATCACAGTCGTTGGTTATCTTGATATCATCAGAGCCTTCCATTTGGAGGGACGTGTGGCGAGAGACCAGCATTTCACTAACTCGCAGGAGGGAAAGGTCAAAGGAGAAAGCAACGAGAACTCGCGATACGCGAAATTTTGACGCTCTCGAGAGTTGTTCCCCAGGTTACAGTGAACAATCACATGGACGTAGGCCAAGAGAGGAGATATCATCCATTAATCTCCTTTCGACATTCGGGAGTTTGGGAGTCAGGGTTGGCTCACTCGCAAAGTCCCGATACGTGAATTCGCGATGAGATCTGGACCATTAGATCCAGAGGAGCGTGAACCGTCAGATTTGGGACCCCCAAAATGTCAGCATCTCAGAAGTCGGGGATGTGAAGAAAGTTGTGACTGGGAGGTCGCAAGTCACAAAATTCTAATTCATGAAAGGAGGATCTCGACCGTTGATCGAGAGGAGGAGTATAGACTGTTGATCTACCATGGAGCAGATTTTGGGAAATCGAGTATTGAAAGATCATAGGTGAGGAGTCTTTCGACTTCACAAAACACAAAGTCCTGATACAAGAAGGAACAAATCAGACCGTTGGATCATGGGAGCATGTGGACCGTTGATCTGGCATCGAGGTTTCAAATATTAGGAGAATAGAGGTGAGCCATATCGGGGATTTCCGATACACAAAATCCCGAAACACCTTTTGAATTGGTACTTGGTTTTTCCATCGTCATAGTTAGAGGGACCTAGCGCGAAGAGCTAACACTGAGAGAAAAATCGCCGATCGAAACATCAGGGATTGTGAGTTTGGGAAGAAAGGAGTTAGGAGTGACTCGCATGTAGAAATCCTGAAGTTGTGAAATGTGATACACCATTTAGGTTCAACCGGTGGTCATGGAAATGGTCACATGAGTGGAATGAGCTAACACCCACCACTCTGGGTTTTCGCAGCAGGGCGAAAGGGAAGGTCACAGGTGCCCTTAAACCTTCATCAAGAAGCCAAAAGGTTCTGTGTTTAACTATAGATTGATACCATCAAGGTCCCAAATAATTTTTTGGCTTCAGAATCGGAGATCCTTGACCAGGAGGTCGGACTGGTTCCCCGACTTTCCAAATTAGGAACCATGAATGGAGTTTTTGTTCTTTAAGAAAATAAAAAAAAATTATGCCCCGTCGTGGGTGTGTTACAAAATGGTATCAGAGCATGGTTACAACACTTGGCCTCCTTGGGCTCATGTACAAGTCACGTAAGGAGATATTGTTATCTACATTTACTCCTTGAGGAGAAGGACTGTAGATTGAACCTGTGATTTTGGGAATTCTTGTTGAATTTCAACAGAAGCATTTCTTTAACCATTTGTCAAAGTGACAACTACTCTTATCGAAGTAGGGATATGATAATTAACATTTATAATAATACTTGAATGTGGATAGCTGAAGGTGGCATGGTTCTATCAAGGACAACGGAAGCCCGAAGGATGGATGACCTGGTGTTTGTAACACTGCCTCTAAGCATGGGCAGTTGGAACTCCAGGCATTGATGACGGTGGATTGTATGATGGTTAATACCTTTGTGGGCTTAAAGGAAATTTGATAGGATCAGGTAGTATCCTTGGCAATTATAGTTACTACTTTATACTAAAATCAGAATATATAACTTCTCATGACCAGAGAAAAGTGAGATGGGTAAGACCCTATGGATGTCGATGCAAGGATGTTTTCTTGCTAAGACATTGTCGCATAAATAGGAAAGTGACCCTGGTTGGTTATAGACATGAGAGAAGGCAACACAAACACGAGGTATGACTGTGAGATTAGTCCTGTAAGTGACTGAAGTCTCAAACTAAAGGACACTAATGATGAAATTAAACTATCAAGTGAATGCATTAGGTAAAAGGGTGCAATAAATTCACCTACATATACACGAATGTGTATACATGATCATAAGGATGATTGGGAGATCCTTGGAAAAAGGATATAGAAGCCAGATATGTCCATGTGTGTGACTGACATGGAAGGGGTGCAAGCAATGAACTTGCATGATAAATGTTTGGTTAGGTTTGTGTGTGTTATGCTTGACTGGATGGATTTAATGTATTGTGAAGCTTCTTGATATAAAGCCTGATTTAATATCATTTAGGTATGAATGATATTACATGTACAAGTGATTCACATGTATGATGCAAGAATATAGGTATACTAAAGGCACGTGGTGATTGCCTAAATGAGGGAAATACAAAGCAATAATCGCTCTTGTCTAGATCAAACAAATACTATGGAAGCATGGCTGACCCCATTCTGAAGAGTCACAAAAGTTATGTTCCAAGTAATATCTTGAGGGGAGTGTATTCCCTTTTCTCAGGGAATACTAATATCATTAGATAGAAGGGTAAATGAGCAAAGATGCTATGTTGTCATAATAAGAGGCAAATGATTATGCCTTTGGGAATCACATGAGAAGGATTGTGAACAATCCCGAGTTGACTGATCTTAAAAGTAAAGATGTATGTGGGCTGTGAAATTTACCTATGACAACTACATGCAGGCTTGGGATTATGAATATGGCTAAATACATCATGGATGTAAGTTAACAATCTAGAATACGTAATTAGGTACATGAAAAAGATGCATGTTTATATTCCTTAAGGAATGTTTGGTAAATAGATAAAAGCTAACTCAAGGTTGATTCTAGTATAGATAGCGATGGATATGGAATAAAGAAGTTGCATGCTGAAGGAGTTCCCTATGGAGGAACTATGTGAAGACTCTGTCAGGAAAATTACATTTTGAAAAACATCACGTAATGAGTAGAAGACTAATAAATGAATATTGGCCATCCTGATGAATGAATGGTAATATGCTGGATGCATAGGTTCATGATCCATTATGAACAAAAAGTTTGCTATTAAAGCATGCTGCTGTATTCCAAAAAAGAGTTAGGGTGAGGCCTAATCAAGGCTACTTAGGAAAAGAGCAGAAAGATCACAATAAAAAGTAGATCACATAATTTAAGGGGGAGAAAAGTAGGAACACTTCCTCACCCTAAGAACCCTAAATTATCTAATAGAGTCGTAGGATTAAAGGAGCAGTTTTGGAAACTGGTATAGTTGGTAAATGGCAAGTAAACTCCCTGAGTATGATTAAATGAATAAATGAGTATGTTTAACTGATTAGGCTTGGTTGAAGACATGATTAAGAAAAGATAGTGAGGCCTTAGAGATAACTCAAATGGGATGAAAATTCCCAGGTGGTGTAGGAAGAGTTGGAAGAAGGGGAGAGTCCTCAACTCTTCCTTGCTGAGTATTATGTTTTCTCTTGGATGAGAAAACCAATTTACTAATAAAATTAAATGTTTTGACACCATAGTGATAAGGATTGCATTGCTGAAGATACAATCGAAATTTGTTTGTGTTGCACTTGTGGAAACATTTGAGGATAATGTGATGCAGTGCTTGAAGATATGCTAGGAAATTTTGAAGATGTTTTATGAATTTGAATGTTATGATACATGCATTTGGTTTAATATTACAACTAATTTAATGGTGACTATGATGATGCATTCTATGTATAGAAAGGAATTGGAGATATCAAGGAAGACAATTGCCAATGATGGGAAACCTCAAGCAGAGGGTGACCATGGGAAGGCTGCAGTCGAAAGATTGTTGACAAGACTGCGAAAATCCCGCTAAAGCACTGATGATGGGGTAATATCAGAGGGGGTGCTAGAAACCATAATCGATATAAAAATGTTCATGCCTATGTGGCACAAGGTATGAATGGATTGGGTAAGAATCCCTTCTGAAATGTTTTATAGTCTTAATGTTATGTATGAAACATTGAAAGGTAGTTGTATGCCTTAGATACCCAAGTAGGGTATGATTTAGGAAGGAGAACCTGAATGATGGAGGTGTGAACCTTTGGTAGTAAAGACCGATTGTAACCCTCGGAAGAATTCATGAAATGATATGTCATGAATACAAGGGCCAATCAGGGAACGATTGGAAACAAAAGTGCTCATAGATTGCACGTTGCATGGAATTGCTTCAAGGAAATGCATATTTTCATAAAGGACAGACAATGGATTTCCCATTGAGGAAGGAGGACCTTCCAACATTTCTACTCACATTGTATATGTGTTAGAGAAAACCAAATTTGGGTGGCCATGAATGTTGGCACCTTGGTTATTAATGAAGGCATAATGCTTGGGTGCATTCATGCAAAAATTTTAAGTTTTAGGTGTACTGATTTGGGATTATGATCGGCCTATAGCAGGAAATATGGTCTCGTTGTAAGAATGAATGAAAATGAATAGGCCATATGATGAAAAGGTTGGTTAAATTCCAACACACCATGACCAAGAACCTTCCATAAAGTGTGACAAACTTGAAATCAATGCAAGAGTGCATTGGGTATGAATGTGTCCATGAATATTGGCACATTTGTTAAAATCCTTTGAAATGTTGAATTATGTTTTGAAAGGTTTGGTATGTTGAAATGAGACATAGGAAATGATTGAAATCCCCTTTTTTTTAACGTTTATGTAGATGTGATGAACTATTAGTATGCATGGTTTTGAATACACACACACACACACACACACACACACACACACACACACACAAACACATATATATATATGGAGTCATGACAAATTAACAATTTGTTTGGCTGTGTGAAGAATGAACTACAGGAGGAAAAGGGTCTTGGATCTGGCAGTGTTGTAAGCCCATAAGAAAGACCGATTTCCTACTGAGCCAAATTGCAAGGAATGGTATTTTCTTTTGAGAAAGTTAATTTGATTGTCAGTATGCACAATTATGAAATTGTTGTGATGACGTTGTAAAGGTGCAATAAAAATGTATGTGCATGAGAACTAACAATTTGTCTAGATGAGGAATGATTACAGAAAGAAAGAGTCTTGGATATGGAAATGGTGTAAGCCCATAAGGAAGACCGATTTCCTGCTAAGCTAAAATGTTATGAGGAATAAAGTCCCATGCTTTTGAATCTGGTTCCGTACGAGATAGATCTAAAAATAAACAAAGAGATTGGAAAATCCGTCGGTGATAAATTTGCAATAAAATTTTGAAAGTTAGAATTTATAATGATGTCTCATGAATTTTGTATACCTGTGATATAGGTGAAGAAGATATCTGTCCAAAAAGGATAGATGAAGGCTGTCAAAGATGAATATGATGAAAAATGGCTACTGCTGAGCCATGAGAACCTCATGATAAGTCATGATCACTTGAAATACATTGTGTTGAGGTAAAACAAGCCAAAGGGATGCCTCGACAGAGCAAGTCTAAGGGATGGCTCGACTGTAAGACTTGATAGAGTCTCTGAAATTCTTTCTATGTAAGAAAACCTTGGCAGGGCAAGATGGATCACTCGAGGGACTGCATAGCAGTGAAGGGGATGCCTGAGCCTGGGCCTGGAGGGCGAGTGACCGGAAGGAAGAGGAGACCTTAATAGTTCTTGTAAACTATTGGGATCATGCACACGGTGGGTAGTTTTTCCTGTGCGAGAAAACCTTGGCAAGGCAAGATGGATCACCCGAGGGATTATATAGCAGAGAAAGGGATGCCTGAGCCCGAGCCTAGAGGGTGAGTGACCACAAGGAAGATGAAACCTTGATAGTTATTGTAAACTATTGAATTGGGATCATGCACCCAATGGTTATGTCAAGGAAAAACAATGATCCTGGATAAAAAAACAACCATGTGTATACAAATCCACCAACTACGCAGATAATTATTGTGCTAAGATTATGAAAATTTTCCTAGAACTTTTTATGCAATGTTTTCGCATGAGACTATGATTAACGTGCTTGTTGTACAAAAATTATTGAAAACAGGTGACCAAGATTAAAGGTCTGAAACAAGACCTGACCAAGAGAGAAAGATCAAGATTTTTGAAACAACTGAATGAGAAAGGCATGACAAGTGTTTTTGAGAAATAACAGTGAGGATGGTGTTCCTTTAAGGGGGAGGGAATTGTACCACTCTGTTTCCCCCATCTTGTAATTAATCATAAAATATGATTTCTATACTGAGGCATGTGGACAATATAAATGTATTATTGTTTGAATTTCCAATAACTGACTATGGGGGTGAAGCCTTGAAAGTACTTGCCATGATATCACTAGAGGAAGAATGTGAAAACTATACGAGAGGGTTCATTATACCAAATAGCCCCAAATTTCCCTTGATGAGGATGAAAACCTCCTTTGGATCCCAAGGAGAGAAAATCAGTTAATGAAGAAAGGACCAATGGTTGAATTATCAACCACCCCCATGAATGGGAGCATGGTCTAGCTACATAATGTTAGCCTGAAGTACCATAGAGATCTATAGACCCCATCTTCCTTCTGACAGAAGGAACATGATGGGTCAGGAACCTTCCAAAAGAAGGAAGGTAAGATAGATACATAGGGGGACAACAGAGAAGAGATAACAGGCGAGAGCACGAGCTCGTAAGGGAGATGCATGAATCTCTCCATGGCATAAGGAAGAGAAGGTCGCGAGATTGATGCGGGGAGAGAATATGATAAATCTTGCTGAGGCCATAACAGAGAGATATATCTGAGAGTTGCAGAGAGTGAAATCTGAGCAGAAGCTGAACAAAGAAGGAATCCTTGAGAACTGTGAGAGTTCCCTGGTGATATCATGACTTGGAACGGGGGTGGCTAGAGTGATAAAAGTGAATGCCTCTGAGCCTATGGTAGGGTTGAAGGACAAACACCCACAATCAGTTTTTCGATGACAACCTGTAAAAGATAAGTATTATCCTACCCTATGTAATTGAGATGTAACAATGTATGAATTGGTTATACGATGAATGTTTTCAGGAACGTGCATGATTTCTTAATGGATATACTATATCCCTTCTATTTCTTCTTAGTTGTATAATTAGGCAAGTAAGAAATTATATGGCTTGAACATGACTTGTTCTCATAAATGCTTGAGTTCTGTAGTGTCTTAAGCTAGAGTCATGAACTGTGAGTTCATCAACCTTAGGTATAGTTTCATGTACACATGTCAACCCCCTAGTCGCTCTGAGTCTCTAGAAGGATGGAGTCTGTTAAGATAGGGAGAGGTAGTGCAGATGTGAACATGCTCTCTGCAAGGCAAGAAGAGTCCGAGAGCCACTTAAGTTCTAGACCTTATGGAAGAGCGCAAGAGGTGTGCAGAAAACCCTTCTATGTGTTGAGTCCAGGAGAAAGAGAGCAACTCTCTTAAATACTTCATAACTGACGAAGCTCAGGAAGGATAGCGAGGTTCAAGTATCAAAAGGGAATATATTTTCTTTTAGAAGATGAACAAATGAAATCCATTCAAGAGGACCCAAGCTCTATTACGACCGTTAGATTTGAAGAAGGGGCATTGACGTTAATGCCTCGAATCCTTCAGTCTTTGCAAGATTGCACATCAGGTGATTATCACGTTCGCATGACTGAAACTCCTGAAACTAGAAGTTGTGATGTGATATGGACCGTTGGATCAAGGAAGGTCATAGACCATTGATCTGATGCAAGCAGATTACCGCAAGAGCATGTAGAAACTCAAAATTCCCTAAGAACCAAGCTCAGAAGAGATAAGCGCAAAGTGTGCCAGGAGGGACACAGGAAGTCTTCTAAGGAACCAGAGGGCCAAGTTCCCTTAGAACTGAGTAAGTTTCAGAATCTTAGGAGGGATAGCGTCTTTAGAATGTGAGTGAGACTCAAAACATCGAGCTCATAGAATAAGAATCAAAGGGCCGAGGTCAAACTATATTGACATAAGCTCAGGAGGGATGACACAATGGTCGTAGATCAACTGCAGAGGAGAAGATCTAGACTGTCAAAATCCACGTCCAGACACGAGAATTGAGCACAGGAGGAAATAATATATGAGCCGTCAGATATGAGGCATGTGGACCAACAGTCATTAGATCTGGAGGAAGGTGCACGAGACAAGTTCTGAAATCATTGGGACCATCCATCAGAAGGGACGTGTGGTGAGTGATCAACATTTCGTGTTGTGAGAATTCACAAAACATGAACTCACAAAAATATCACAGCCATTGGCTATCCCGATATCATCAGAGTCGTCCATTTGGAGGGACGCATGGCAAGAGACCAACATTTCGCTGACTCACAGGAGGAAAAGGTCAAAGGCAGAAGAAATGAGAACTCGCGATACACAAAATTATGACACTCTTGAGAGTTGGGCCTCGGGTCACGGTGAGTTAAGTTCACTCACAAAGTCTCGATACACAAATTTGTGATGAGGTCTGGATCGTTAAATCCAGAGGAGCGTGAATCGTTAGATTTGGGAGCCCCGAAATGTTGACATCTCGGAAGTCGGGGATGTGAAGAAAGTTGTGATTGGGAGGTCGCAAGTTGGGAAATTCTGATTCGTGAAAGGAGGATCTTGACTGTTGATCGAGAGGAGGAGTATACACTATTGATCTTCCGCGAAGCAGATTTTGGGAAATCAGGTATCAGAAGATCAGAGGTGAGGAGTTTTTCGACTTCGCGAAACACAAAGTCTCGGTACAATAAGGAACGAATCATACCGTTGGATCATGGGAGCATGTTGACCATTGATCTGGCATTGGGGTTTCAGAGATCGGGAGAACGAAGGTGAGCCGTATCGGGGATTCTCGATATGCAAAATCCCAAAACACCTTTTAAATTGGCACTTGGTTTATCCAACATCATAGTTATAGGGACCTAGGGATAAGATCTATCTTCGAGAGAAAATATCATCGATCGGAACATCGGGGATCGTGAGTTTAGGAAGAAAGGAGTCAGGAGCGACTTGCATGTAGAGATCCTGAAGTCGCGAAATGTGACACACCATTTAGGTTTATCCTGTGGCCATGGGAATTGTCACATGGGAGGAAGGAGCTAACGCCCACACTCTGGGTTTTTGCAGCAGGGTGAAAGGGAAGGTTGCAGGTGCCCTTAAACCTGCATCAAGAAGCCAAAAGGTTCTGTGTTTAACTATAGAACGAGACCATCAAGGTCCCAGAGAATTGTTTGGATTCAGAATCGAAGATCCTTGACTAGGAGATCAGACTGGTTCCATGACCTTCCAAATTAGAAACCATGAATGGAGTTTCTGTCCTGTAAGAAAATCAAAAAATTTTATGCCCCGTCATGAGTGTGTTACATATGTCCTGAGCACTTAGCACTGAGTTAGATCTAACATTCATTTATCTTTAACACAAGTAAAGAACTAAGCATCGAAATACCTATCTATCATACATAAAATCATTGAGCATATTCATAACATAAACAACACAACACAAAGCAAACCAAAGACACAAGATATATGTAGTTCACCCCAGTGTGGGTCTACGTCCACCAACCACTTCACCTTCTTTATTATTCTTCTGAATCTTACATTCATCCGCTCCTGTGCACTAAGCCATAGAGCCAAGCTTCACATAGGACAGGAGATCGACGCACTGAGCACTAGATCCTCCTTCCAAAACTAGGTCAAGGCACAAAGCCAACCCTCTACCAAGAACAAAGCCTTAACACCTATACATTTGTTGCACAAAGCAATCCAAAACTACTTGCACTTAGCCACTTTTCACTACTCTTCTACAATACATTCTTACTTATTTATACTTTTACATTCTCTTACAAAACAACCTAATCATGGGAGAACCCATGGACCGACATCCGATAGCCCATTACAAAAACCCTAAAGAACCCCTTGTTGGGTCCACATAGCCTGCAAAATCGGTGAGATCTGCGATCTCAGGCAGAAAGTGGTCCAAACCTGACCAAGGTTTCCTCAAAACTTGGTCAAGGGCCAACAGTCGAGTATTTCATAATACTCTTAATCATGTTGCAAACTTATTGTTTATTTATTTATTTTATAAGTTCCATGCTACACGTTATTATTTATCCTTGTTAAAGGTTAATGCTATATACTTACTATTATTCATAATTTTCTAAATGTTTTTTAAGAATTTGGAAAATGCTTTAGAAGATTTACTTTTCAATATAGTCTTACAAAAACTATTACATTCCTTCGTCACTTCAAGGGAAATTGATAGTTATAGTTGAGATAATGTGTATGGTCAACCAAGTCATTTGTGGTTTTATCCATTTATCATTTTAACTCAATATATGAAATAAAAGTTACATAAATAAAATCATATTCATATATAAGATGGAGATGCGGGGTATTAATCCCCATGCCTATCACATGTTAAGTGATCACTCTACCATATTAGTTATGTCCTCGTGTGAGAAACTGCCTATTTTCTTTCTTTGACATCTTGGGATATTTTTATCAAGAGTGTCCAGTGGAATGTAGACATAATGGTGTTTGTAAGATGTAGTCAACATATTTACTAATGGTCAATCAAAGGAAAATTTATGATTATTTTTGAGAGGGTTCTTTGTTAGGTATTTTGTGATTGTTGAATTGATTATTATTGAATGGTTGATTGATATTTGTGCTTGAAGTTGGATGGGGGTTGATATAAGAGAGGGTGCTCAAGATCTCGAGGGAAGCATCAAAACCAAAATTTCATTTTTGACACTTGATCTATCTTGGGAAAAGTGTGTGTATCCACCTTCTCAATGTTCATGAGTGTTGCTTGTGAGTTTGTGATTTACGATCATAACTAACATAGGGGAAAACTTTAATCTCAATTGAGCATTTGGCTAGGATATTTGTCACTAATCCATCTTCATTCCCAAAGGAGGAATTGTTGTGAATCATTGGTTGGTGAGGTTTTCATTAAGGTGAATGAAACACACTATATTGATTTATTTTAAACTTCTTATGTTTTAGTTTAAGTTTATAAAATTGTGTTACACATGGAAGTTATGATTACTTAAACAATATTGTTTAATTATTGATAATACAAAATAGCCCTAAATATTGAAGCAACCTTAGCTAGCATTCCCTAACACTTATCATTAGTTGGATTGTTACAATATTATGCAAAAATCATCACATATAAAAAGTAAATAGTAAATAGAAGAATACCTAAAATACATCATAGACAACAAACACACATTTGAATGCTAGGGAATTGAAATATGTAAGATTCTCAATCTAGTCTAATGTCCACTCAAAGTGAAATTCATTTTATTCTATGGCAACCTCCTAACCCTATATTTATTAAATTGAAATGTGATGCAATCTTATGAGAAAACTAACTATAGTAGGTATCAAAGGCAAAGGGACCATTCATGATTAAACATGTGTTCCAATGGGATATTTTGCTTACAATATTGGAGTGTTCACCCAAAATTATGCAAAGATTATGGCTCTCAAAGAAGGCACTGCATTGGTCAAAGCTCTTAATATTTGGTCTTTAATAATTGGAGGAGATTCTGAAAGCAATAAAAAAATTGAAGAGGGTCAAAACTAGGATTGATGAGAATTTATCATCCTCATATTGATGTTTAATCCACCCTCTAGTGAAGGTTTCTTAACTAGTGACTTTCTTAAAAAGAATACAATATATTTTTAGAATTGGGATTAAAAGAACACATGTTTTTGGCTAATTTGGGTGCATAGTGAGGGTGGGGAAGATAACGAGTGTGAAAACGATAAAATCTATAGGCTTAAGACCAAATTCCTTTCGACTTAAGTAATGTATTAGAACATACAATCATGAGATGGGGAGATTTGGATCCTCATCCTAGTCAATCCATCTAAGATTATAATGAACAATTATGATCTTATTTTGATGCATCAAGTTGTGAAGATGAAATAAGATGCAATTATTTACATTAAATATTGACATAATATTCCAAACTTAAATCAACTGTTAATGATTATTTTAAAAAACGTCAACTTCAAATGTATTAGTTGTAATTAGATTAATAATTTTTTGAATGAAAAAATAATGTAAAGGAAAAACTCTCTTATAGTTAATAATTTATCATGCTCTAAGGACAACTTCATTGATTTAGGAAGACCAATAGCTCTCTATGTCCATGGAACCCCCCCCTCCAAATCCGCGAAAGAACATGAGGAGGCTAGGATTGGCAGAATATTGATTGCTCAACAACATGAACAACATACTCAACAACAACAGTATCTTATAAACCCATTAAGGACATCATATATCACTTACAAAGAATTGAACCTGAATGGGAAAGATAACAACCATTCCTCCCAACCACCTAAACTATATCCAATAAATAAGATGTATAAAAATTATACTTTCAAGTAATAAAAATTTGATATAAAAAATAACAATTAAAATTACCTAATTCATAATAATCTTATGTCAAATTATTACATCCTCTATCATTACTTCACCCTCTTCTTAATTCATCCTCTATTTCACCCTCTTCTTAATTCATCATAAATGTTTGAAAACTTATACCAAAATGGAAAAGAATATAATCATGTTTGAAGCATAAATAACCTAATATCATCCTAACTCAATATCTATCTCTCACAAATCCTCCATTCATTTATTGTTTAAATAACCTAATATCATCCTAACTCAATATCTATCTCTCACAAATCCTCCATTCATTTATAAACAATATTGTATGTCAGCAAAGGTCAAGGAAGACGTTTCGATATAAAGGTCTAAGGGCTCTTAAACCATATCCATAACCTTTAACAATATAGCCATATAAGTTGTTTGATATCATTTAATTATAAACAAAAGCTTGGGTAATTAAGCACGCATAAATCAAAACATTGATGTGGGCGATTTTAATGATTCGTAAGTGGAAATGTGTATGTACAAAAGGTATTTTTGATGTTGAATTGTAGAAAATTAGAATTCTATATATGTGTGGATGGAATTTTATTAATGAATTTTATAAGATTTCAAAATGTTAATTATAAAATATTTAATGATATTTTTATAAAATTATTTAAAATTTTAAGAAATTTATATAATTTTAAATTTTTTTGTTTTTTTTATTTGTCCAATTATTTAAGTGAAATTTTAAAATTATATAAATTTCAACTCCTATAAAGATGAAGGTATGGAGTTATCGATCCTTATGAGATGTACAATATCAATCCTTGCTTCTCTCTTAGAGGAGATGCATGTTATGGATCCCCATACCTCTCTCAGTCATTGATTTCTATAAAGATGTTGATGTGAGGTATTGATCCTTTATAGTAATTTGTAAATTTTGTAGAATATAATAAAATATAATTAAATATAATTAAATATTAAGATTTTATTTTTATCAAATGGTAAATGATGTGTATGTGTTGAAATAACATTTAATTTATTAAAAGGTTAGATTAATTGATGATTGAAGAGTTTCTTACTAATATGTAAAATTCAATTTCTTATATTATGTTAGATTATCTCATAACCTACATCCACATACATGAATTAGAACCTATCTCTATGTTCTTCAATTAAAATAAACCAACTAAATTACAAATTATATTATTGATGATATTAAATCACCATATATTAAAATATTGATTTTTTTTTCCAAATTTTCATTTTTAAAATTAAATTATTTTATTAAAATACATTAATAAATTAAATAATAATAAATGCTACCCAATTTATTTCTTGATTTCAAACAAAAACAATTATAACTCATCATCATTCTGCTTCCTTTGCCGTTACAGATAGTTGGTTCCTCCCATATAATTAAATAATAAAATAAAAATAAATATATTTTTGTTAATGCCAACGGCAGGGTGTTTCGGCCTTGTATATGGTTTATTCAAAACCAACCAAACAAATTTCATTTTTGTTGAAATTGAATGAAGTAAAAAATCTATACATAGTATAGTTCCAGGTTGTTTTAGGTCTTTCAAAGTTTTGGATTGTTTCAGAGATCCTCAGAACCCTTAAATGAACTATTTTTTTGGAAATTTGACTTATAAAATTATACCGGAAAAAAGTTTTGAATTTTATTGGATATAGCCGTAAAATATGACTGCCGGATTTCATTTCAACTCAGATGTTGATGGGAGAGATTGAGGTCTAGTCTGCAATGCTGTTTTCACTAAAGCTTTCTTCCATTTTATTAATATAGTCAGGCCGTCTTAGCTCAGCTGGTAGAGCGCGTGGCTTTTAACCACGTGGTCGTGGGTTCGATTCCCACAGACGGCGCTGCTTCTTGTGTATTGCTCTGAGAATTTGCTGAATTCAGCTTTAAACCTGATCTGTAACAGGTTAATCTCTGCTTTAAACTTGAACTGTAGCAGGTTAATCTCTGGGAGTTGAAACTAGTATTTTTGGATTAGAGAACCAAAAATCATTAGAGGGCCGAATTTGCTGAATTCAGCTTTAAACTGAACTATAACAGGTTAATCTCTGGTAGTTGTAACTAGTACTTTTGAATTAGAGAACCATAATCATTAGAGGGCTTGGTAACTAGAGAAGCCGAAATTTTGATGGTTGTAACGTGTATTTTTTAATCAATGTAACTAGATAAGCGCAACATTTGGTTAAGACAGTAACCAGTTTAGTCACATCTCTATTTTTATATGGATTTAATTGTTATGGTTTTAGTTAAATATATATATATATATATTTTTTTTTAAGAAAGGTTATAAGTTTAAATCCAGAAATAAGATAGAGTAGAATAGGATATGTATTTGGAAAGATGATCTCTTATTTCACAAACAAATAGATCTTATACTCCAATTTAATGTAAGATTACACATTGAAATTTAACTTAAAACTAAATTATTATTATTTTATATTATTATTTATTATCACTTTCAATTACAGTCTTACTTATAAAAAACTATTTCATGATGCTACCCTTTCAATGCTGCAATCTTATTATTATTATTATTATTTTCAATCTTATTATTATTATTATTTTATATTACTGTTTATAAAATATTATTATTATTATTATTATACTGTTTATAGTTACTTTCCATTGCAATCTTACATGTAAGAAAGACTATTTCATGATGTTTCTCTTTCAGTGCTGCAATAAAGGTGGAATTAGACTACGGACAAGGCAAACCACAAAAGAGTTGCCTTCGATTAGAAAACCAACCTAAATGATAACAGAGCTGCATGGTATAAAACCCTCGCAAGCAAAGCGAGTGCTCTACCATTTTTTTTTTTGACACATCTTCAACCGATTTTTTCAATGAAATAATTTGAAATAGCATTTAGATAAAAATTGCTTATGTAACTCTTATCTTCAACGTCGGCGTAAGTAGAGAGGAGAAATACAAACACTAGCAGCCCCCAAAGTGGGTGAGAGGGAATTTCGAAGGGAATCAAAGTAGGTTAAGGGGAATTGGGTTGGATACGTTGTAAAAAAGGGGAAGTGGAACACTCAAGAGAAAAGAGGTGGATACTTTGCATAAAGATAGAAGAAACTTTTCTGGAGTGTATTTTAGATTTTTTTTAATTATTTTTTCTAGCTTTTAGTTGAACTTGTCCGTGTATAGTTAATGAAGGATTGGTTAGACAAACTTTGTGTTTTTTGTTTGTTTTTTTCTTGGTATCAAAGTGTTTTAGTGTAGTATCCGATGTCATATTAGTCTATTAGGATATCTAGATATAATAGGGTGACATGCTTATTACCGAGGTTGTATCCTCCTATATTGATCTCCCACATTGTTATATGTTTATTACTAGTTTGACATGTATTTGGTTTTGAACTTGTGACCTCTAGTAGCCCCAAAAGATCAGAGGATGATGGATTAACTAACTCTCTTGCAGGCCTAAGCCTAAACATGTTTTTTATCTATTCATACATAGATCAAAATCACACTTGTAGTGTCAACAAAAAAAGTGCTTTAATCACTAATAAAACTATGGTTGGAGGATGTGTCGGAGGAGGTCATGAGTGTTGGAATAATGATTCATTTATCATATTCTAGATATAATTGTATTTAGTATTATTGTTATTTGTTATGTCTAGAAAGTATAATTAAGGTTAGGAAAATATATTTGAGAGATTCATGGAAAGATTATTGGAGAGATTGTAGGAGAAGATGATTTCTCGTAACATCTTCTCTCATTGTATTTATTCATGTTTTGGTAATGAGAAAGTTTGAGTTGAGTATTCATTGTTATTGTTTAATTGCTCCATTATTATGCTGGTGTATTTCTTCATTTGATATCAGAGCAGGCATGAAGAAATTTGTATATAGAGAGGTTCTCCATTTTACATCAAGAAAATCTGAGCATTGGAGACTTAATCCATATGAACCCACCAAACAAAGCCGCGCATCGACCTTGGAGGTCGTTCACGAGCCGCGTATCGACTCTAGAGGCTGCGTATTGACTGTATAATTGAGGAGGGCGCTCACATTTTTTGAGTTCCTGCAACGTGGGCGATTTTGACCAACAGTAATGGCTCGCTGACAGGGAAATAATCATTGTTCAAATTCGTCGAGAGGAGATTCTGTTTTTTTTTCCAAGCAACTGCGCCTCTATCCGAGTATAGAATTGTTGGGTGAGCATCAACGCATTTGGATGAGCAATAAAGAGGGAATAAGATCAGATTTAATTTAAAGCTGACCTATCTGTGGCTCTGGCACATGAAATTCTTCGAACTGTAACACATCTATGGATCCATACTTGTTGTAGAACCTCATCTTCTTTGCAACATGAATTTGCTCCTGATTCTGAATTGGTATGTGTTTGTTTATTGAAGTGCTCAATTTTTTTTTATTATCATTTGCTTACCTTCGGGGTTTGGAGAAGAAGACGAAACAAGTCGAGCCTAAACATTGCACAAAACCGGAGTCATTCATTAGTTTTCAGAAGGAGTAAAGAACATTAAAGTTTGGAAAAGGGTTTATTCCTTATTTTAACTTATTGTAACTGGGTTGTAATTTTTTATTCATTTGGTGGCCAACAAAGAGAATTAGTGCTCTATGTTTATGAGAGAATAAATGTAATTTTTGTTAGTGAAGGGAGATATAAGAAGTGTTGAGATATAATTGTAATCCTTTTGAAGAATTTAGCTTTTAACTCTTTAATGTACTCAAACATTAATAAAATAATTGTTTTTAGTGGTGGTTGAGTCTCGATTTTTTGGGACATTGGTTCTTGTCTCAGAGGAAGTGAGACACTTTATTTTGCTCTTGAGTATTCTTCCTCTCTCATTCTTATTTATTCTTCACGCGACAAGCAATATTGTGTTCCCTAAACTTGTTGGCACACATTATTTTTATTGGAGCAAACACATGCAACCTATATTCATCAATAACTATTTATGGGAACTTGTAATTGATGGATATACTATGCCTTCTACTGATGAATTCAAAACATTAAGTGATGATGACAAGAAAGTTTCAAAGGAAATTATTAAGAAAGATAATGAAGCACTTTCACTTATAGGGAGCGCAATTGAGGAATCTATATTTACAAGAATTAATGTTGCAAAATCATCTAAGAAAGCTTGGGATATTTTAAAGAATACATATGAAGGTGTGGTTGTAGCTAAATTGCAAACACTAATGAGAAATTTTGAAAATGCCAACATGCAAAGTAATGAATTTATTCATGATTACATCACAAAGATGCAAAATCTTGTTAATTAGATGAGGTCCTTAGGTGAAGATGTTCCATAAAGGAGACTAATTGAGAATATTTTAAGAAGTGTTTTGCCCAAGTTTCAGATGGTCACCACTAGTATTATGGTTCCCAAAGATTTAAATACAATGAAAATTGATGAATTAAGTGGTTTTTTGCTTACTGTTGAAGAAAATCGACCAACTGGAGAAGTGGAACATGCTTTTTCTACAAGGCATAGAGGAAGAGGAAGATGTATAAATCAATATCAGAATCATAATTATAATAGAAATCTAGAACAATCACAAAATTATCAAGGAAATGCATTTAGAGGAAGAGGAAGGAGCCCAAGTCCATTTAGAGGAAGTTCAAATCAATTCAGAGGATGAAGTAGAGACGATTTTCATGGAAGAAGAAGAGGAAGAGAAGGATCTCAAGAACAACAAGGTCCACAATGTCATTATTGTCGTAAGCATGGTTATCTTGAAAGAAATTGTTATGCAAAAATGAGAGATATGGAAAACAAAGGTGCTAATACAGTTGTAGAAGAAACCATAAATGATAAGCTATTCATATCAAGTTTCATGGCACATAATGAAGAAAGTGAAGCATGGTATATTGATTTGATATGTTCAACTCATATGACTTCTCAAGAGGAGTTGTTTACTAGAATTAATGACAATTATTCTGGTAAAGTTGTATTTGGTGATCATAGAGTTTCAGAAGTTAAAGGGAAAGACACAATTGCAATTCCAATATTGCATGGAAAGAGGAAGTTTATTGATGACACATTATTGACACCAGCATTGAAGAAGAACCTACTTTTTGTAGGATAGATGATGGAGCAAAACTATAAGTTAGTGTTTGATAACAAGGAATGTTTAATCATGGATAAGTTGAATCATAATGCAGTTGTGGCAAAAGGAGAAATGACTGAAGATATAATTTTCAAGTTTTCTTTTGATTCAAGTAATTCACAAAGTTTGAATGCAACAAAGGAGATAAAAAACAAGATTTGACATTTAAGAATGAGACATTTAAATTTCCAGATTTTAGCGTTGCTTCGAAAGAAGAATGTGGTGAATGGTCTTCCTTATATCAATAATGATGATGAAGAGTGTGAATGATGTATTTTTGGGAAACATCACAAAGAAAGTTTCTAAAATAGAACTTGGAAGGCTAGTGAACATCTAACATTGGTGAATTCATATTTGTGTGGTCCAATGGAGACACTGTCTTTTGGAAAGGCTCGTTATTTTCTCACTTTCATTGATGATTTTTCAAGGAAGACTTGGGTGTATTTTTTGCAGGAGAAATCTGAAGTATTTTCTCATTTTCTTGAGTTCAAGGCATTGGTTGAAAAACAAAGTGGTTTCAAGATTCTCACCCTAAGAACAAATAATGGGGGAGAATACATGTCAAATGAATTCTTGAATTATTGCAGGAAGGATGGTATAAAGAGAGAGTTTACCAATTTCTACTCTCCTCAATAGAATGGAGTGGTGGAGAGGAAAAACAAAACCATAGTTGAATGGCTCAGAGCATGTTAAAGGCTAAGTCACTTGGTAATGAGATTTGGGATGAAGCAGTACATACATAAATATACATTATTAATAGATGTCCTACGAAGGCAGTGTTGAATTTTACTCCCAAAGAAACATGGTCAGGACATAAACCAAGTGTTGCACATATGAAAGTGTTTGGTTGCATTGCATATGCACATGTTCCAAAGGAAAATAGAAGAAAATTGGATGATAAAAGTGTGAAGTGTATTTTCATTAGTTACAATATTGAAACAAGAAGTTACAAGTTGTTTGATCCTCAAGCAAATAAAGTAATAATAAGAAAAGATGTTGTATTTGATGAGCAGAGAATTTATTAGTCAGAACTTGTACAGTTGAAATTAAAACAAGATACAATTACTATTGATGGTGAATCACATTCCAAGTTAGTAAAGGAATATGAAGTTAAGAAGAATCCTACGTGGTTTGAAATAAGTCATTCTAAAAGAAATGTGTTAGATATAAATTTTGAAAGAAGGATTACCAGATCCCAAAGTAATCTTATGAATTATGCACTTATGACACAGGTAATGAAGATGGATGAAATTCAAACTTATGTAGAAGCATAAAGAAAGAAAGAATGGAATGAATCTATGGAAGCAGAGTTGAATTCTTTGGTGAGAAATAATACATGGGATTTTGTGAACTTACCAAAACATAAAGAGGTGATTGGTACTAAATGGGTTTATAAAACTAAGTATAAATTTGATGGCACAATTGGTAAGTATAAGGCTCGTTTAGTTGCAAAATGTTATGCACAGAGAGAAGGCATTGATTATAGTGAGAAATTTTCCCCAGTGGCAAAGTTGGATACAATCAGGATGGTTCTTGCATTAGCTGCTCAGTATAAGTGGACAATTTTTCAAATAGATGTTAAGTCAACTTTCTTGAATGGTTATGTGGATGAAGAAATTTATGTGGAGCAACCTGAAAGTTTTGAAGTTCTAGGTAAAGAAGATAAAGTTTACAGGTTAAAGAAGGATTTATATGGTCTTAAACATGCACCAAGGGCTTGGTATTCAATAATTGATAAATACTTCTAGGATCATGGCTTAATCAAAATTTTATCTGAACCCAATTTTTATATTCTTTAGTCAGGTTAGGATATTTTGATTATTGCACTTTATGTTGATGATTTGATCTACACATGGAACAATGTTGAGTTATTTCAAAAGTTTAAGTCACACATGATTGCTGAGTTTGAGATGACAAATCTTGGAGAGTTACATTATTTCTTGGGAATTGAAGTTTGGTAGAAAGAAGATGGTATTTTTATGTCACAAGGCAAGTATACTTTGGATATTTTGAAGAAGCACATAATGATGAGTTGTAAGCTAACAAAAACTCCTTTGGATGATGGGTTGAAGTTATACGGACATGATGACTCCAAATCAATTGATATTACTTTGTATCGTCAATTTGTTGTAAGTTTGATCTACTTAAATACAACTCAAACATATATATTTTTTGCAGTCAGTATGGTATCTAGATTCATGCCAAACCCCAAGGAAATATATTGGAAAGTAGCTAAGAGGATTTTGAGATATTTACGTGGTACAATTGGTTATGGTTTTATATATAGATCTGCATAAGATTTCAGGCTTATTGGTTATACAAATTCATATTGGGCAGGTTGCATGGATGACATGAAATCAACTTCAGAATATTCATTCAGCATGGGTTGAACATCAGTTGCTTAGAGAACTAAAAAGAAACCTACAATTTATTTCTCCACAACAAAAGAATAGTATAAAGCAGTAGCGACAAGAACATGTGAAGAAGTTTGGTTGAGAAGAATTTTGGAGGATCTTCATGAGCAATAGGAACAACCTTTTCAGTTGATATGTGATAATCAAAGTGCTATTCAGATGACTAAAAATCCACTGTTTCATAAAAAGAATAAGCATATTGATATCCAATATCATTTTGTTCGATATTTGGTTCAACAAGGTGTGGTCGAGATCAATTATTATAGAACAGAAGAACAAGTAGCTGATATTTTCACCAAAGCACTATCAAAATAAAAGTTCTGCAAATTCAAAGATGATCTTGGAATATTTCCAAATGATCATTATGGGGGAGAAATGTTGGAATAATGATTCATTTATCATATTCTATATATAATTGTTTTTAGTATGATTTTTATTTTTTATGTCTATAAAGTATAATTAAGGTTATGAAAATACATTTGAGAGATTCATGGAGAGATTATTGGAGAGATTGTTGAGAGATTGTAGGAGAAGATGATTTCCTGTAACATCTTCTCTCATTGTATTTATTCATGCTTTGGTAATGATAAAGTTTGAATTGAGTGTTCATTGTTATTGTTTAATTGCTCCATTATTATGCTGGTGTATTTCATCAATGAGAATCATGTTCATCATTATGTCAATCCAAGATCGATGACATTCGAGGTCACTAATGGAGGTCTCACAATGTTCCAATAAAAATCCTAACCAAAATGGGACATGTAGTAAGGAATCATAGGTGACGATAATATGTCAAGCGCTATTAGATTTATGGGAATCAAAGGCCATTGTTATGTCTTAGATAATCATCATGGATAGTTGGTACAATTCAATCAAAGACCAATAACCACTCAATTGAATGAGATATGTAAGCTTTAAACCTATGAAGTAAAGCAATGCATACAGATTCTTAAACAAAACTGAAATTAATCAATGGCTCATACACATAGTACATAGAGATTTACGCTAGAAACCCTTAACCGGGAGAAAACCAACATTCCTTGGTGCCTCTCCTTTCAACTCTTCATTGTATTAATTTCACCATTCACCATACAATATATACAATATTTTAGGTATTTAGTAGCTATCAAAACCCTAATCCCTTAATCTAGGATTAATTTAGAAAACCACTAAAAATAGAAAAATCTGATAAAATAGAAAAAAAACTGCCAAAAAAACAATTTTGGGCCGCTGCCCCAAACCCCGTCAGCTCCGGGTTGCCGCCTAGATCTCAGTGCTACGCATAACCAACGGGGGCCAAACCTGGCCCCCCTGGGACCCCCCCCCAAGGAAAGCGCCTGATGCACATGACACAAAGAGAGAAAGAAGTTAGGATCGTCATATGCAGTTGTTGAATCTGACATGCCCACACACACACACATGCAAATAATATAACACATATCCAAAATTCTCCCACTTGTTGTTTTCTTTGTATATAGGGGTTCACAAGATTACATAATCAACAATCCAGGGAAACAATGCCCATTGTTACTCTACACCAGGAGAACTTCTCTATGCTCACAGATTTTGTCAATGAATTTGCAACATTCTTCAAAGTGTCAACCTTTTCCAGAACCACCTTCTTTTCTTCAACCATGTCTCTCACAAAGTGATACTGAACATCAATATTCTTTGTCTTCAAATGATAAGCAAGGTTCTTTGCCAAGAAGATTGCACTTTGACTGTCACAATCTAATCTCAGTGCTTTTTGTACCAACCCAATACATGAACACAATCTCTGTAACCATATTGATTCCTTGCTTGCATGAGTGACTGCCATGTATTCAACTTCTGTAGTTGAGAGTGCCACTACAACCTGCCTTTTTCTCATCCAACTGATTGCTCCACCAAATAGTTTAAACACATACCCACTTGTAGATATTCTGCAATCCAAATCTCCAACCTAGTATGCATCAACAAATACATGTATGTCCACCACTCTATCCAATCTCGGTCTTCCTTGGTAGCACAATCCACAATTGGTAGTGCCACGCAAATACCCGAAGACCCTATTTACTGATGTTCAATGCTCCTTCCCTGGTTTTGACATATACTTTCTCAAAACTCCCACTGCATGTGTAATGTCCGATCTAGTACATACCATTGCATACATCAAACTGCCAACTGCACTGGCATATGGAACATGGGACATGTCCTCTTCTTCTTCCTGTGTCTTGGGAAACTGATATACAAATAACTTTACACCTATAGGAATAGGAACCTTGACCGGTTTACTTCCATGCATATTAAACCTATGCAATATCGTCTCAACATATTTTCTCCGATTCAACCAAAGTTTCATGTTTGTACGATCTCTTTTGATCTCCATTCCCAGAATGAAGTTAGCAGCATTGAGATCCTTCATGTCAAATTTGGAGGATAGTTGTGATTTCACCTCCTTGATAACATCCGGGTTATTTCCTACTAGCAACATGTCATCAACATACAACACTACATAAATGAAGTGATTACCAACATACTTGGAATATACACAGTGATCAACCCTACTTCTCACAAATCCCAATCCAAGGATGTATGTGTCAAACTTTGATACCACATATTAAGTGATTGCTTCAGACCATATATTGACTTCTTTAGCTTACAAACCCTCTCTTCCTTTCCCTTCACTACAAAGCCTTCTGGCTGCTTCATGTAGATTTCTTCTTCCTAATCCCCATGTAGGAATGTTGTCTTCACATCCATCTATTCCACTTCAAGATCAAAATCAACCACAATAGATAAAATAAATCTAATAGAAGTTAACTTGGCAACGGGAGAAAAAAATCTCACCAAAGTCAATTCCCTCTATCTGGGAATAACCTTTTTCTACTAACCGAGATTTGTATTTCTCCACTTTTCCTTCTGCATTAAAATTCTTTTTAAGAAACCGTTTGCTACAAATAGATTTTCTTCCAGCTGGAAACTCAACTATATCCCATGCCTCATTCTTATCCAAGGCATCCATTTCTTCAACCATGGCCTTCTTCCAGAGTTTACTATCCTCTGAATTCACTTCTCACCTGACAATTTTGGGATCATCATCAGTAATAGATAAAACACAATTAGAATGAAAATTAGGTGGACTATTCCTTTCTAGTTGCCTTCTTTCCCTCACCGATCTCCTCAATACTGGGGTATGAGGTTCTTCTTCTTCTACTTCATCTTCTTAAGATGATTCAAATTTTTCATCATCCAAATCAAACTCTATTTTCTCAGGTTCTTCTTGCCTTGGTAGTTATTCTTGTTTGGAAGAATATTTCACCTCTCTAAAACATCTCGACTGTAAACAATCTTCTTAGTTTCTAGGTTCCAAAGATTATAACCTTTCACACCACCTTTATAACCCATAAAGATACACTTTTCATCTTTATTATCCATCTTACTCCTATTTTCCTTTGAAATATGTACATAAGAATCACAACCAAACACTCTGAGATAATCAAGAGAGGGTGTCTTACCAGTCCATACCTTGTGTGGAGTTTTATCATCCAGTGATGATGAGGGTCATCGATTGACTAGGTAACATGTTGTATCCACTGCCTCTACCCAAAATTCCTTTCCTAACTCAAAACCACTAAGAATGTTGCTTTCTTTTTCCATCAGTGTCATGTTCATCCTTTCTGCAACTCCATTATGCTGAGGTGTGTATGGAGTAGTCTTTTGTCTTGCTATACCACACTTCTTATAGAATTCTTCAAATTCATTTCTGCAGAATTCTCCACCATTATCTGTCCTCAATACCTTTATTTTCTTCTCTATCTGATTTTCTACCAGAGACTTAAACTCTTTAAATTGATCAAATACCTCAGATTTCTTTCTAAGAAAATAAATCCATGTGTTCCTTGAGAAATAATCTATGAATGAAACATAATACACTGATTTACCTAGTGATGGAACATGAACAGGTCCAAACACATCACTATGTATCAACTCTAATATCCCCTTTTCTCTTGTAGCACCAGATGGTAATCTTACTCGATTATGTTTACCATATATGAAATGTTCACAAAAATAAAAATCCAGAGTGCAATTAGACATACCTTCAACCATACCTTTACCGCGTAGTGTTTGAAGGCCCTTTTCTACAATATTCCCTAGTCTTTGATTCCACAAGATGGTCTTATTTCCAGGGACAATATTGGTCTTGTATTATTTATTTCTCTGCTCAAGGACAAAAAAATTGTTACACCCATTAGTATAAGTGCTTCCCAACAACTTTTACAGAGTTCCACACTAAACTCCCCTCATCAACACCATCTCCCCTCGTACCATCTTGCAAGTGCCCTTTCCCAATACAGTATCCACTCCTACATCATCCAACTTGCTTACAGATATTAGGCTCTTGGCTAGTTTTGGAATGTGCAAAACCCCAGGGAGAGTTCTGATCCTTCCATATTTTAGCAACAACTTAGCCCTTCCACGTCCCATGATTTTGGTTGTCGAGTCATCTCCTAGGAATACATCACCACCATCATATTTTTCATATTCACAGAACCACTCCCTGTGAGGAGTCATATGATATGATGCACCTGAGTCGATCAACCATACACCACAATCTTCATATGTACTTGTATATGCCAGGTAAACATCAACTCCTTTTTCAGTGGATGTTTTAACCCCTGTGGAAGATGTATTATCAGATCCCTTTGGTTTATAAACCTTCTTAGACTTACAATATTTCTTACAATGCCTTGTTTTACCACACTTCCAACATTTCCTCAAATATTTTCCCGGAGTCTTAGATCTACCTATAGATTTATATCTCCCCCCCAAAAACTTACCAAGATTCCTATCTTGGGTACAACCTCTTACAAAAAAAACATCTATGCTCTGACTATCCATGATTTTCCACCTCATCTCTTCAGATAACAAGGATGAAACTACATCCTCATACTTCAATGTAGATTGAGTGGTACTACAAAATGCTACAACTAGATTATCCCAAGAGTCTAGAAAATAACATAACAAAGTAATACACTTATATTCTTATGCAATCATAATATTAATACATACCAGTTGACTTACTAGAGTATTAAAGTCATTTAGATGTTTTGTCACAGAATCTCCATCTTCCATCCTAAGATGATGAAACTTCTTTCGAAGAAACAACTTGTTTACCAGGGACTTTGATTGATACAAATTCCCTAACTTATCCCATAGTTCCTTGGATGTAGAGTCTCCCGAGACATTCAACAACACTGAATCTTCCAGGCAGAGCCAAATATTACTCCTTTCTCTTCTATCCAACTTCTCCCAATCTTCCTTCGACATGCCAGTAGGTTGTGTACTAGTAGGTTGTGTACCAATATATTGTGTGTCGGTAGACTACGTACCCATAGGCTATGTACCAGGATCCACAACGATCCATTGTTTTTTTTCTACAAGAAGGTCCTCCATATTGAGCTTCCATAACTCAAATTTTTTACCATTGAAATTCTCTATCTCGATTCTAGAAGAGATTGCCATTCCTCTTTCTACACTCGAATCACCACTACAAAATATCCCATTGAACCCAAATTTATCATAGACCCAAGATAAGCTTGATCTATCAAGACCGAGCCAAAACCTCAACCACAAAGGCGTCCCCTTGAAGCCAAAAAAGAGCTCTGATACCACATGTAAGTTTTAAACCTGTGAAGTAAAGCAATGCATACAAATTCTTAAGAAAAACATAAATTAATCAATGGCTCATACACATAGTACACATAGATTTACGCTGGAAACCTTTAACTGGGATAAAACCAACCTTCCTTGGTGTTGCAACTTTCAACTCTTCATTGTATTAATTTCACCATTCACCATACAATATATACAATATTTTAGGTATTCTGTAGCTACCAAAACCTTAATCCCTTAATCCGAGATTAATTTATAAAATTGCTAAAAATAGAAAAAATTGCTAAAATAGAAAAAACTGCCAAAAATAAATAAATTGTGGCGTTGCCCTAAACCCCGTCGGCTCTGGGATGCTTCCCAGAGTTGAACATTGTAAATAACTAGGGGGGGTCCAAACCTGNCCCCCCCCCCCCCCCCCCCAAGAAAATGCCTGATGCACATGACACAACGAGCGAAGGAAGTTGGGATTGTCAGACACAGTTGTCAAAATTGACACGCCCACACACACACATGCAAATAATATAACACATACCCGACAAGATCAACAATACAAAGTGCACGAGAGGATTGTCACACCAACAATTTTTTACTAGTGGGATGATCATAATACACTATGAGGTGCCTACATGGATTCTACAACATGCATGCCTGTGCATTGAAGCATCGATAAACTGAATAGGGGATGATTTAATTCTTGTGGTTGAAAAAAAACCTCCTTTGATTGAATGTGTACAAATGGAATTGGAACGATTTTGAGAAAACTTATAGCCATGCAAACATGTTTCTTGTATGAGAGAATGAAGGTGTAGAGGTTAGAGAATGAAGATGAGACTCAACAAGTAAATCATTATGTGGATGAAATAGGATTTAGTCTATGTTCAATTTAATTGTTGGTGAACCATCTAATGTAATTAAATAATTTTAATTTTTGCAAATTATATCTAAAAGACCATCTTAATTAAATACATTAAGCATAAGTATTTCTCTATATTTAGATATACTAATGTATCTTCATCTTAATCCGGATCAATTAAACATTGAGAGGGTTCAAAAATAATTTTAAATGTAAATCTCTTGGTGCTTAAAATATCCCAAGTTAAAATAGATCTACACTGGTGTGTGTATTAATGCTTGATATTCTTTTTTAAATTATTATTTTTTACATTACATTTTTCAAATATATTTTCATTTACATGCATGGATGTTGAACATCTTGTCCATGTTAAGTTGTTATTTTAAAAAAAATATTATATTAGATTGACTTATATTACATGTCATGTCAATTTTAGGAATAAAATTTACACATCTCCTTTATTCTTCATTGTATTATGCATCTAGCTTCTAACATTGCAATTATTGCATGTAATAACCAAATATATAAACTCATTTCAAGAATATAATTATAATTTGGTTAGGAAACCCCTATTTTGGAAAGAAAACTTGGAGGTTAGTTAAACCTTATCCTACACAAGGAAATATCTATACAAATTGAACGTAATCCCCAACTTTATGTATGTCTTCTATTTGAGATCCAAGTTGAAGAAAAAAACACAAATATTTTTTACATAAATATTAATAAATGGACTTTCCCTCAATTGTGGGTGTTTTTAAAAACCTATCATAAACAACCGTGTTACATGATGCAAGACCAATTAAGAAAAATAAATCTAATAAGAACAATATCATAATATCAAAGTCATGGTTTCAGAATTCCTACAGTATGAAAGGAAAGCTCCTTAAATATTAAATGTGTTAACAAAAAAGAGAACATTGATCCAATCCATTGAATATTACTATTAGAATCAACAAAAGAGAATGCAATGAAAACGATGAATATTTCTCTTACAACTAAACGCTCTCCATAAATACCTTCTATGCATTACATATCCAAGAAACAAAGACAAAATTGACATACACGAAAGGATGCGTAGTTGGTTGCAATAAGAACTCATATTGATTTTGACTAGAGAAAATGCCATATAGAACTGTGTGGTGGCATTTTCTTTTACCTGTCAGGATATATCCTCTCATCATCAATGGTTAGTCACATCAAACACCAATGACCACATGGTATGATAAAATATCATACATATTGAGTGGGCTTAATGGTTAAGAACATGTTTTTCCTCATAATAGGTCATCAAATCTAGAAAAGGGTAGGATATGTACACCTTTGTAGACTTTAGTAGTCAAATCATTGTGCGAAGGGGGTCCCTTGTCCTACAAACAAGGGAGTCTCATACACCTATTTGGTGTCTGGCTTAGCCATGACCTTAAAATTATATTATTATCTTCCTCCACCCCCACATTCATATATGAGGGTGGGGGGTGAGGGCGTTAATATGGAAAACATATTAAGTGTGGGAAAGGGAACGCCTAAGTGAATGCGAATGGTTTCATTTCTCCAAGACAAGAGGGATTTTTTGGATGGTCCATAAATAAAAAAATAGAGGCATTCAGTAGGTTCCATGAATAGAAGGGAATTTAGGGTGATCATTTCATCACGAGACATTTTCATGGGTTGTTGGTACAACTTAGTGAAATGCTAGAAACAATTGGGTTTGGTGAGATTAATAGGTCATGATGCATGAAAATCAAAGAAGACACTACTCACACATAGATATGATTTGATTGACACTCATTGGTATACCCCACCATCAAGTGGCCCTTTGTACTAGACAAATTACAAGTGTTATACTTTAATACGATTCCTCTCGACTTGAAAAATTAAATGAATTTACTTTAATACGATTTTGAATCCATTTCTATGGAGCTTTTCTTCCCCTTCCTCTTTAGT
This sequence comes from Picea engelmannii, assembly GCA_009831015.1. Taxonomy (NCBI): domain Eukaryota; kingdom Viridiplantae; phylum Streptophyta; class Pinopsida; order Pinales; family Pinaceae; genus Picea; species Picea engelmannii. The sequence continues at coordinate 93,652 of ML776756.1, read as the reverse complement.
AATCATTTTACATTTTAATATCAAAATTTGTTATTTGTTGAGTGGGATACCTTGCTAATGGTACACCACTTCCCCCATAAGAATTTCCAGGTAGTGGATGTAAATCCTCAAGTTTGAAAGAAGCATGCATTTATTTCCTTTTTGTTTTATTAAGAATAAAACTTATGCACTATTGTAGAAGTCTTCTCTTTGAAACTTATACTGGATAAATTTTGGCTTTGAATGTTAATACAAGCATCAATATTCAACACTATTACTGATATTTGACTACTTATCTTTTAAATCAAGGTCTTATATGAATGATGTGTTATTGGAATTATAGTTGATTTAATTGATTACTGTTAATGAATTAGATTGATTCATCTTTATTATATACATTATTTCATTGTTATTTTGTATATGAATATTGTCTTGATTAATAATCTGTGTTAATTACTTAGGAAGATTTATTAATTCATACACATTTGTTATACTCAAGAATATGTTTTGAAGATCTATATCTTTTTTTAATATTGCTTATCCTACTCAATTCATATATGATTAGAATTATACCCAGGAATTAGATTAGTTTTATTTGCTAAATTAGATTTTATTCAGTTTTTCATTCTTATTTCAAATACTTCTTATTCTTTAAAAGAGAAAAACAAAATCTCCTTTTGTAGGAGTAAATTTTATGATAATTAGAATTAGTCATTTCTTGTAGATAGTTTAAAACCTTTATATGTTTATATTTCAGTTTGTTATTTGATCAAGAATACAATCTCTTCAATCAATTAAAAAGTGTATATATTTCTCTTAGATTTAATTTTATTTGTAGATTAGGATAGTTATAGGTAATTAGACCTAAACCAGTCGAAATCGCCATTTACAACGGATAAGGGTCTAATTGGGATATTGACTGGCCAAATCTATGAATGTTGAACATGGTCATATTTGACGATCAACATTTTGGAGCTAGAAGGAGGGTTATCTAATAATGAATGGATGAAACAATAAACAAAACCAAAGACCATTGAAGTAGATCAACTTTTCCCATAATATATTTTGTTGCTACACAATTATAATCTTCAATTCGAAGAACTGCAAGTGATATTTCTTCTAGTTTTCTTAGTTCACTAGAATTCCAACAAATAAGACAACGAATACAAGATCTTAGAAATCAAGGAGAAACTTCTCAAGGATATTCTGATTCTATAGATTCTGTTATTGAAGAATTAAGTGTTCTTACAAGAGCCCAAAGACAAAGATTAGGCATTGAGCCTATTCATTTTCAAGTTCCCATCCAAATTATAAAAACCAGTGTTAAAACTGTTGGAAATAATCCTCCCTCTACTCCTCCTTCACATACACCTTTGCATACGTCTCCTTTTCCATGTTCTCCTCCATATCCTCCTTTTCAACCAAATACTATGGCCAGGGTATCGAGAACACCGTGGAGAACTATGGGAGTAGTTAATGTTCCTAGAAACCAACATGACTTACTTAAAAATCTAGATAAATGGTTACCAAATTTTAATCTAGAATTGAAAGAAACCCCTGACGATAATATCAATAAATTTATGTTAGTTGTAAATCTGAGAGACGTTGAACATGAATATTTTGTATGTAGAATTTTCCCATATACTTTCTAAGCATAAGCCTCTACTTGGTATTTCTCATTACAAGCTAATTCTATTACAAATTGGTATACATTTGAAGATTTATTCATTAAAAAATTCGGAGATGATAATTATTCATATATTTTGTTAGTAGAATTATCTAAAATTAAAATGGGTCCTAAGGAGAAAATCAAATATTTTAATCAAAGATTCCTTAAACTTCTCAATAAAATGCCTGAGACATCCAAACTAGGTTTAGACATTCAGATTGACTTTTATTCTTCTACTTTACCAGTTTCTATTGCTATGTTTGTTAAACGTGCAAAAAAAAATACTTTGACTGAAGCAATGCATGAAGCTTTGGATGCACAAAAGGAAATATCTAGTATTGCAAGTAAATCCCCAAGTGAATATACAAGATCTTCTCAAACAACAAAAAAAAGTAATCATCAAAGAAGAAAAGAAAGATAAAGATGTTTTTGATATGGATGATTTACAAAAAGCCATGAAAACATTATCAAATGAAATAGTGGATGTTAAAGGAAATATAGTTGAAGTTTCAAATAAACCATTCAAACCTTTTTTCAAGAAGAATCCTCATATTACACCTACTGGCGAAACTTCAGAAGTTGTTATTGTTGATGAAGAAGAAGGAGAGGATAATGAGGAAGTTAAAGATACTATCTTGTTTTGGGATATTAGGATTTTTTGATGAAGATGATTCAAAATACTCTCTTGCTACTCAAACCAGAAGTAAAAGTATATCTTCTACTTATGAATTTTCTCCACCAACAAATACTTGAAATTCACAACATGTAGAAAACAAGTCATCTTCAAAAATCCTTGTTGTTGCTGAGAAAATTGATTATGATATTATAGAAGATATGGAAAAGACTAGGGAAAGCATTTCCATTTATGAACTAAGTAAATTTAAATATCAAAACAATAGTTTATTAAGGGCCTTAGGAGTTTCTGATAAGACAATCCCATCATCTAGTACAACGCAAAACAAATACATTTTTTTAACAATTCGAACCTTATCTTCTGATGTAGACATTTTTTCAATTCTCATAGGTGATAGATCAAGGTAACATACTCCTCCTTTTCTTCTCACTTTTGAAATTTTAAATAAAAATGTATATAATTGTTTAGCTGATTCTGATGCATATTCGAATATAATGCCTTATTCAATTTGCCTGGAAATCAATGCACAACCAAAAAAATCGACTATTCAAATTGTATAATTAGGTAGAACAAGGGTAAAAGTTTTGGGAGAATTGAAGGATGTACTGATCAGATTATCATCTAATTCTAAATTTTTTCAAATAATACATATTATCGTTCTTGATATTATGGATGCTTACAAATTAATTTTACATTGAGATTGGTCTGAAAAACTTAATAGATATTTCTCACCTTATTGATCTCATGTTTGTCTTCCATATAATGGGAAACCTGATCAAATTCGTGTTAATAGGGAAAAACATATGAAGCATAATGTGACTGATTTAGATGGAGAAAATGAATCTGTGGTTTTTTATAATAGAATTGTTGGGAATTATTCCGCTGACTCTTATTTTGGAAATTTTAATGCTCATATTTCTCCTTTTCAACCCACAGTTAAAATATCAAAGATTGAAAATTTCTCTAAAACATATTTTTCTCATTGTATTAATTTTGTAGATAATTCTATAGACAGTTTTGTAAATTATCCATTTTGGAAATTATATTTTGATGGATATTGTATCGTCCCCATCGCTACAAATACAAGCAAAGAAAAAGGTGTTTTTTTTTTTTTTTTTTTAGGAAGGAAGGCAACGACGACACAATTAACCACACCTAGACGACGAACACACGCACACTGATTAGGCAACAAACAACTATGACTCCACGCACTAGCACAAGAGAAACTGGGAGAAACATGCGGAAATCAAGGATAGACAGAAACGACTACCCGCCCTACAAAATGTGACAATGCCTACAAGCTAAAGGGGTAAAATCATGAAGATGGGTAACACTTTTTCTTGTTTTATGACAAAAAAAACTGTATTTTCACAACTTCTTTAACTTCTGTCATACAAAAATATTTTTTTTATTTAGAATTTCACTTTACAGTAAAAACAAAACTTGTGAATAATTTTGTTATATTTCTAATGACTATTTTTCAATTTTTTTTTATCAAGATTTGATATGTCAATTTGACAATTGTTTAACAGTATGTTCCTTAAACATGAAAGGAATGATAATGAGTTATTGTTTTCCACAACAATGTATCTATTATTAAACTTAAGTTTTTAATAAATGAAATATATTGCAACAATCTACAGAGACTCTATTTTATTATGACTATAATTTTGAATCTAACGGATGAATATTATAATTTCTAGAATTTTTTGAAGTTGACCAAGATGAAAATGTTGCAGATTTTAAACACGTATTTCTCTACACCTTGTATCTATCTTAATTTTTACTTAAAAGTAAAATCTAAAAATACCCTTTTGAAGAGAATAGTTTAACAATTATGAATATAAATTTTCCATAATTGTTCGTTGTGTATTTTTAGAGATATGGATTTTTCATTTCACCGAATCATAATCTCACCTAAAAATATTATGCAGTGTTTTTTTATAAAATTAAATAAAATTAGATAAAGACAGTGAAAATGAAAACAAATTATACCCAATGAAAGAAGATTCAATTTTAAAAATGTTGGTATCAATTCCGAAACTAAATTCTGAGTATTTGTAGGAGTCCGCTACATCCAAAGATGAAGTAAGATGGAGAGAATTTGTAGTTTTCTGCAAACAGTCTCATTTTCAAGTTTTCGGCTGAAATATTCTTTCGGCCGAAACCTAGTTTTTAACGGAATCCGTTACAAATAAACGTTTCGGCCGAAAAGTATTTCAGCCGAAATATGCTTACCACAGGAAAATAATTCATCCAAAAAACATTGTACACGAATTTCGAGGGCACCGTTAAATTTAACGTGAAAATTTTCGGTCGAAAAATATTTCGGCCGAAAGAAACATTTGTTTGACCGAAAAATTGCAGCTAGAAATTTTGGAGACCTGATTTTCATGAAAGTGTTACCCAGATTCATGATTTTACCCAAAGGTCAAAATCCCCAATCCTGACACAACCCCCTCAATGACCAACATCGAGAACCTCTATGGTGTGCAACCTAACACGTGAAGGTGTTGCAAACCAAATGCCCAAATAAACTACCACGAATGATGCCCACAATGGGTAGCATAGAACCCGACCAAGTTATCATTCACCTCTATCCATTAGGGCACGCAATGATCCCCTCCTCAGGAATCATACGATCGCCCGGTGATAGGAACAACAACAATCATGGCACCACAACCTAACTGGACCAAGGAATCAAGATGAAACCAAATCGCTAGGAGCCGAGTTACCGACAAGAGGACTACACCCACACCCAACATAACAGGTCAACAAGACGCATGAGGACGTTATTCTAAGAAAATACAAGCTAATACATGACTTCACCAACAACCCCCAACCATTAATCAAGTCTATAAGTCAATAATTACGATCAAAATTAGCAGTAATTACAAATCTAATTTAGCCAGTCTAACTCACAAATGATCAATGATTTACAAACCTAACTTACCATTAAATCCAAATCTAATTTAGCGAGTCTAAAATACAAATTAGACATCAACTACATTCAACTTTTACATTAGTTACCAATCTAATTCAGCAAGTCTAAATTACAACTAATCAATAATTTGGGAATCTAATTAAACAAAAATACCAATATAAACAACATTAGAAATACCAGTATATAATTCTTTTAATTATAACACTTAATAACAAGATTTACTTCCAACAAGTAGTCTAGCAATATCAACAGTATTAAGTTTAACCAACTATCAATTAATCACTAAGTTGTTGAGTAAAAACAGGGTTAATCATAACATAATTATCTATTCATTAAAAGCACCCCTGCTGTCTGATCAAGGCATGAATCATTATGCACAAAAATATAAGGTATCTCATTGCTGACTAAAATAGCTATGTAAAAATATGAAAGTACATCTAAGACTAACAATCACAAGGTACAGGCTGCCTATTAACTATTGAAGAGGCTATCTAAAATTGCTGACTATCTAGCAATGATAAGGCTATACAAGGGTAGTAGCCACCATTCAATGTATGAAGTAGCTGCCTAAAACAATAAAGGAAAAGTACAGTCCTTGGCCATGGGCCCCACAGTTAAAATTAGACAGAGAAATCCATCTTAACACCATTATGAGTAATCAACAATGATTAGAGTAGAAGCAAGTTCTGTAGTGGCGAATCACCATGCAACAATCATTATGTCTTTAAATTTCGGAGGTGATTCACTTGAAAACCAAATAAATTGGAACTTATATTACGCACCCAAATTTTTCAGTAGACATTTATACATCCGACACTAATTAGAGAGTAATCTAATGAGGAGATGATGGGAATCTGAACGTTTAATTGGAACAATTCGTGTGTTTAATACAGACATTCATTGTATGATAACGCCCGGTAAAAAAAATTGATTATCCAAACAAAAATCACAATTAGATAAATGTCGGGTTGATACATTGTCATGCTCAGAGAAATGGCTTTCTAAGTGATAAAAATTCTCTAATTGTCAGGCATTAACCAAAATTCAGCCACTGTCAAGCGCTGGCAAAAACAAAGGCACTGGCAAAAATGCAGACGCAAAATTCATGAAGACGTGAGTTAAAGGATGGATTCACTGGGTAAGGCAAAATGTTGTTTGACACTTCCACATGCTATCGCTGTCCAAAGCTATTAAGAGAAGGCTGAGTTTTCCATCACTATGCAATGGAGGTAAATTGGCAATCTAAAGTAAGAATAAGATGGTTAAATCCACAGGGTAACTCGCCAACAGATTACATCAAAGGCACATTTTAGAATCCCCATCAATGTGTATTAAAACACAGATGGAGTTTGCCATCGATACAGTGATGTGCAGAGGGGGAAATTCATTGCCAGGCATTTTGTTTTCCTTTTTTCTTTTTTTTTTAAACAATTGCTGAGTTTAACACAACAAATGCGCTGGGTGAAAACGCTAACAAGTAAGAATAAAGCAGAGGAAAAATGCATGTCGAGGGTCTATGCCAGGTAAAAACGTTTTCTAGGGAATAAATGTGGTGATTTGCAGTTGCAATATAAGACCACAGATTTAACTAGGCCTATCTTCCAGGCATTAATAAAATCGCCCTTAAACTTATGCTACCCAAAGCTACCGATGATAGCAGACTATCTATTAAACACATAATAAAATTTGTTAGCTAAATAATGTATATACTGAGATCATTGTCAAAGGAGGATGAAAATCGTTGTGCAAGGAGGAAGATTCACTGTGCAAAAGAAGCACGAATTATCTGAGGAAGGAAGCATGAAAGGCAGAGACAAAGGGGCCATCGACATGCGACGCAAGGGGCATCGAAGGCAGTGAAATCAACATGAAAATGTAGTCCAACCAGCATGTGTGATCACAGAAAAAAAAACAATTTAGCACTGTCAACAACATCAATCATAGACATGGTAAGGAAAAACACCCAGTAACCAAAACATACATACAAATGCAGTCCAAATATAAATCAAGGATGACATTCAGGTGGGACTAAAACGTAGTCTAAATAAGGAGAAACATTGTCATTAATTCACAGAGAAGGATGAGGAACAACACACTGATATTTTCAATCTCGAGAAGGCGCAATGAACATCAATCAGTCGAGAACAGTCAACATGGGTAGACGACTGGGAAAAACATCCTTCGCTCACCATCCATGCACATAAAAGTAGAGCATTATGATCTATAGGTATATTAACACCAAAGTGATGACCGTCGATTTGGCTCCTGACCGACTGCTCAGGCATGGACTGATGAGCTAGGGATGAAGGAGAAGAAAAACACAAAATCATCACAAATCAATAAAACCATAGGACAATCACAACATTCAGGGATCGTTTGCCAAGGGAAAAAAGTCAAGAAACGAGCTTAAGGCTACGAGGAAATTAAGTTGTGAATTAAAATTCTAAGTCCAACACCTTCTTTACATAGTTAAAAGTACAAACTTGAAAGTGTAAGGTCAATAAGAATCTACCATGTAGAATAAAAGTAAGCATACCGCAGCCCAACTCGTCTGCACTGAGTCATTGTCCCACGTGCTCTATGCATCTCTCACTTGCTGACCGATGAGACTTCACCGGTACATCCCAACCAATGCTAGGGGTACTCTTCTTCCCCCTTATCCCTCGAGCCACAAAGGGGCCACACACACTAAACCAGAGATCAACTAGCTCCCAGCTCGCCTCGCAAGGCCGAGCTATCACTCCTCACCGAGCTGGGTATCCAAACTCCCACAAGCTAAGTTAGTTAAGTCTAAATTTATGCAACGTAACATTACACATCACAGAAGATATCCACCATCCTCTTCCTCCCTCCTTTACATAGAGTTTCTAAGTCATTTAATTTCCAAAATTCTCAGTTAATTTATTGTTTAATAATTTAATTCGTAAAAATCCTCTCCGTACATGTGTCACCCACCCCTTCATTGCACCACAAATTAATTTCATTAATTATTTAATTACTCCTATTTCCCTCACCCACCTAAAAACATTCATAGAATTTCTCCTAGGTGTCCCCATATTCACTTACACATTTTAATGAATTACCCCCTTACTAATTTACTAGTTGATTTTAATTTAGAAAGTTCTTAAATGCTAGATACTTTACTAGGTTAGTCTTTCTGCTTTTTCCTTGTGTTTCCCCTTTCTTTTTATGTTTCCCTCTTTTCCTAGTTTCTTAATTCTTTTAAATTTCCCTCTTTTCCTTTTCATTTAAACCTCAAATTGACAAGTGTAGAAAATTACCCTTTTCCCCTTTTCCTTTTTAATTAATAAATTTTTAATTATCATAAGTAACAAAACAATTATTTCCCCTTTTTCCCCCTTTTCAAATTTTATCCCCCAAAAGATTTTTATAAATTAATTGAATTGCTTACCCCCTTCTCATCACATGATTACTGATGATTATCATTATTATTTATTTATTTTTATTATCTATATCTATATATATATATATATATATATATATTATCACAAGTATCACTTAGACCTAGACGTTATTTTCCTAGGCTAGGCGACATTTTATTAGGGAAATTGTTTAAAATATTTCTCAACACATTATTCATTCTAAGGCCATATAGGTTTATTAATTTATTATTTAACAACGCGACGTGCTCTTTAGGACACACTAGGTTCTCCAAGGGTGCCACTCGCCTCATTCTATTTGCCTTGCATGACGTGCCCTTCATGATGCACTCCATGATCCAAGGGTTCCACTCACCTCTTGACTGACTTGGTAGACATAAAAACCCCTAGAGTCAATACTCCATCAGGTGATCTTGTGGGAGACTAAGGAACTCTAAGGAATAAGGCCCCTGCCTTATTGCACACCCCTTAGAATCATCGTGAGAGACTATCGCAGTCTTTCCTCACAACATCGTGGGTCTTCTCGAACTAGGTAATCGTTAAACTAAAGTTCGAGCCACGACAAGAATGCTAGTAGGTTGTGGTAGGTCTGCTTTCCACACCTCTCCCTCAACGTTTTTGGCTATCTTGCATGACCCCTCTACTCCACATGTGAGTCTGGTCGACAAGCTATTGTCAGCCTGTATCATCAATGAATCATGTCAGAAATATATCCATAATCATATCATCTAATCAGATGCGCAAATTTCATATATACAACAATCAAACCCCAATATTCTACTCGCCAACTCGATCCAGAGTCCAAGGGGTTCCATTGATGCCTCTGCATCCTCGAGTTCCAAAATCCTGCACACTCAGGAAAACTGAGTCAATAGCACTTGTCTATGTCAATACAACAAAATAACATGTCATGAACTCATAACGCCTCATAATCATAATCAAATGCCCAATAGTATAATAATCCATATCACTTGCAAGAAAGTGTCCTCAAGGAATAATTTTTCTTAGTGTGCACAAGAGCAGGATGTTACAGATATAAATCTAATGACGGAGCTGGTGCAAGTTGTATTTTAATTAGTCCTGATGGTGAAAAGACTATGTTAACCTGTAGATTAGAATTCTAGTGCACTAACAACACCACTGGATATGGAGCGTTAATTCAGGTTCTAAAGAAAAATATCAACATGAATGTGCATGACATATTGGTTTTAGGTGGTTCAAATATCATCGTTAAACATGTAAAAAATAAAATTCATTTCATTTATAATTATTTGAAACATTATCAACAATTGGCTCAAGATCTCAGTAGCAATTTTTCTGCACTCAATATTATTTCTATATCTAGAATGCAAAATGCTAGCACATATCTATTCACAAATGTAGCTTCTAGACTTATTCCTCCAAAAGATTTCTCTCTGGATATATTCTTTGTTGAATTGATTTTTAGACCTACTATTCCTGATAACATAACCAATTGGTGTGTCTTTAATGACGATGCTGATATAATAAATTTTCTTTCTTCAGAGAGAACATATGAAAATGATATCATTGATAAAGAATCACATGATCTTGGGTTAAACATATATTCTCTTGATGTTAAAATCAAATATGAAAATATCGTTCTTAAATCTGTTGTAAAATTAGAATATTTTTATGACTTAAAATACATATTTAAGAAACCCACAAATTGTAAAACAAATAGCTCTGCCATGAGTGTTGAACTCATTAATTTGGGAACATAACATAATCCTCAAAATGTCAACATTGGATTAGGTTGCTCTCCTTTTGAAAGAACACCTTTCATAAAACTTCTTAAGTAGTATAAATATTTCTTTGCATGGTCATATGATGACCTGAAATTTTTTGATACATCTGTAATTCAACACACCATTCCTATGCTTTCAAAAGAAAAACTAGTTCAAAAAAAGTTATGGAAAATTTGTTCAAATCTTGAATCCCAAATTAAAAATGAACTTAATAAATTGCTTAAAGAAAAAATCATCTTTTTTGTGAGACATTCCAAATGGGTATCAAATCTTGTGCCCGTAAGAAAAAAGAACGGAGACATACCAATTTGTATCGATTTTAGAAACTTAAACAAGGCCTCTGAAAATGATAACTTTCCATTACCTCCTATGGAACAGATTCTTCAAGCAGTCTCAGGTTTTGAAATGATGTTATTTTTAGACGTATTTTTCGGATATATTCAATTCTTAGTACACCTTAATGATAGACTCAAAACTACTTTCAAAACTAAATGGGGTACTTACACTTATCAAAAAATTCCTTTTGGCTTAGTCAACACAGGAACAACCTTTCAACGAGCTATGGATATTTCTCTTTGAGGATTAATTAATAAATATATTGTTGTTTACCTAGATGACATAACAATTTAAACAATATTACCAACTTAATGAGAACTGTGACCTCAAAACGAGAACTCTAGCCCAAAAAACTCATATTTTTGCATAAAAAATATGAAAATCAACCCCAAATAAAAAAGTGGTGCTACCTATAGCACGATTTATTCAAACGGGGTCAAAATTACAACATTTTTCAAGCATGACCTTTAAAACACATACAATAGCTTAGAAAAACCTTAAAATTAACACATAAATAAAAATGTGACGATAACTAAAGCAAAAAGTTTTTTCTAAACGTTAAAATTATGACTTATTTCAACCTAATTGAAGCCATGGTTTTGACAATAGATCCCTATGCAAAAAAAAAACCAAAATTGAATAAAATATGGTCACTTAAAAATCTATTTACTAACTTTTTTTTTTCTTCTTACATTTACATTGAAAAATAAATAAATAGAAAGGACAAAATCTTCCCAACTTTTTTTTTTAAATGAAGAAAAAAACACATTCAAAAAAATATATTCAAAACCCAGATTATATATATAAAAAAAAAAACATTAAAAAAAGGGTCGAAAAATAACTTGAAAAATAAAAAACCCCTGTAAAAAAACTAAAAAAAAACTAAATTAAAAAATATATTTAAAAAAATCTAAAATTCAATTTTTTTTTTTATAAAATCCCTAAACTAAAACATTATATTAAAATTTTTAAAGAAAAACAAAATTGAATCATAAAATTTTATGAAAAAATAAAA
>ML776756.1:39527-80831 GCA_009831015.1 Picea engelmannii | reverse complement strand
ATTAATTATGAGAGGATAAAATAATAAAGGAAAGGATAAGGGGCATTAACTAGGAGTAGGTAAGGAAGTAAATGGGGGGAGAGGGCGGTGAAGGAGGATATGAGTGGAGGAGGTTAGGAAGGAGGGGATCATTCGATGGGAGATTGGGATTGATTTTTTTGGGGGGGCTCTCTTGGATTGGCAGGGAGGAGAGTGGAGTTCTGTAGTCAGGAAGGTTCAGTACAGGCACTGGTTTGTTGGAGGTTTTAGGCACGGGGGCCAGGATATCCATATGATATCCTGGAACTAGGAAGTTTTCCTAGTTGGCAGGGTGGAACAAGGTTTTGGGTAGTGTTTACATAGTTCAACAACGACCAACAAGGCAGCGGACAAACGAAGGGTTAGCATCAAACCCATGTATTTAAAATTATGCATTTGTTTTTAATCTGTTATAAAATTTTATTATTTGTTGTTAAATTTACATGTGTATGTGTTAAAATAGAAAGGAATTATTGAATTTTCATAAATCTAGTAGAATTTACTGTCTTGTTGTAGAATTACTGGATGTTAAATTAATATGGCCATTACATGAAGGTGTTCCACCCATGCGCCAAAATCAAATTACAACGCTCGACAACACTCACACAAAACACATCGACTCCGACCAAGTTCTCGATTGCCTCTATCCAGTAGGGCGTGCCATTATCCCCTCATCAGGAATCATGCCATCCCCAGGTGATGGACTTGTCGATAACCTTGGTACAACACATCTTATATGGATTGATGACTCTAGATAAATTTGACGTGCTAGGAGCCAAAGACCGATAAGAAAACCACGCCCAAACCCCAACAACAGGTCGACAAGACACCAGAGGATGACTACAAGGGAAAACATGAGCCAATACATGACTTCGTCAACCATCCAACCCATTTATCAAGTCTAAACTAGTCAATAGTTACAATTTGCTTTTGATATTGATTATCCATCTAAATTTAGCAAGTCTAAATTATAAATTAGTCTTTAACTTACCATCTGATTAACATTAAATACAAATCCAATAGGCCATTCTACATTACACCTTAGTCATTAATTTAAATCTAAATATAATCCCTTTACGAATCAGTTCGAAAATTATGCATTACAATTTAATCATTAATTTCAATCTAAATAACATCAACTACGAATCAATTCGACAATTCTGCATTACAATTTAATCATTAATTTCAATCTAATTAACATTAAATTCGCATTAATTCGACAAGTCTTCATTAATCAATACTAAACCAAATTGACAAGTCTAAATTAAATTAAATTAAGAACTGTCTAAGAAAGAAGTAAAGTTGTCTAATCAATCAAGGTTGTCTATTCAATTGAAGGCTGCCTAAACTGAGTAAAGATGGTTATGATCAGTTAAAGGCTGTTTAAACATTAAAGACAATTCTATTCAATAAAATGTTGTCCAATCAAATTGAAGGTTGTTCTAAACGAAGGTTATTTAAGGAATAAGATGTCTGTTAAGAATTCTAAATGAATTTACATTACCCCTTTACACCTATCAGCTACTATGTTTCTGTTAAATTGGAAGGCAGTCAGCTAAAAATTTGGGTACACGCCCTTACCATTAAGCGCCTTCATGAAAATGAAAATGCAGGTAGGGATTAAAGAAGGATAAATCAATGCAAGGGAAAAATAAACCATGACTTGCAGTCTGGGAAAATGCAATACACAGTCCAATCAAAAGGCAGATTGCCAGGAAATAGAAGGGCAATCACATATATACCCAAGGGAAAATTCATTGGTACACTCACCCACAAATTATAACGAAAACATGTTCTTCAGAATGGGAAGGAGCCAAGCAGTAAACACAAGTGATGAAACGCCTTCAAGTGAAAATGCAAGGCAAAAGTTTAGGCAAGAAACCCCTCAGAAATCGTAGGGCAATGGTGAATGCCAGCGCAAGGCAAAATTGTTGTACAATACACACTAGAATGGAGTTATATATTTTCTGTCATTGCTAAATAAGAAAATTGTTGTACCAAACACACCAGAAGGAAATTACATTGTTGTCATCATTTAAATAAGCAAATCACTGTACAAAAACACACCAGAAGGAAATTACATTGTTGTCATCATTAAATAAGAAAAATCATTGTACAGAGACACACCAGACGGAATTTACTTTGCTGTCATCATTTAAATAAGAAAATCATTTTACAAAAACATACTAGAATAAAATTAAATTGCTGTCATCATTTAAAGAGGCAAAATCGTTGTACAATACATCCCAGGAAATAAAGAAATAAAAACGATTATTGTAAGAGATAATGAGCAGGAAGACCATTTAATAAAAAGAAAACGTTCTGGTTCGATTCAATATCATAGAAAAATAAAAACGTAATGTATCTACAGCTCAAGGATACACATACAAAGAATATACATCAGTAAAAATGTCATGTAGACAATTTACAATTCACTGACCCAATTTCATTGCTGAGTTCCTTGCAACCAATAGGTAAAGAAATCACGGCTCTAAAGCTAAGTGGTTATTAAAATCACAGTCTTAAAATGAAACATTTATGATTAGAAGGGAAAATCGCTAGAGTAACAAGGGCAAATCACAGTCACAACCAGTGGCCAAAAATGCAGTCTTAAAATGAAATGGTTTCAGTCTTAATAATGGCAAATCACCAGAGTAACAGAGGAGCAAAACAAGGACAATAAAAAGATAAACTTTCACTATCAATCAATAAATTGTCGAGTCAATTATTTGCAACAAGGCACAAGATTACACACTACTTGGAACAACCAACAGGGGTAGACAACTGGTCGGAACATCCTTCACTCATCATCCATGCACAAAAAAGAAGGGCATTTAGATCCATAGGTCTTTTAACAATGAAGTGACGACCATAGATCAAGCTCCTGGCCGACTACTCAGGCGAGGACTGATGAGATAGGGATGAAAGGAAAAAACAAACCGCAATCGTCACAGATCAATAAACCATAGGGCGATTAAGATGTGTCGGGAATCGAAGGCCATGGGAATCAATCAACATCGAGCTAAAGGCTATGGGGAAAATTTTAGTCATCAACTAGAATGATAAGATAATCATTTTTCTTACCGCATTAAACATGCAGAACTAAAATCATAAATCATACTAACCATCTACCATGCAGAAATAAAGGAAGCGTACCGTTTCCCAATTGCCCTCTCTGAGTTGATGTCTTACGTGCTTCGCGCAACTCCCGCTTGTTGACCGATGAGACTGCACCAATGCCTCCTAGCCAATGATAGGGGTACTCTTCTTCCCCCTTATCCCCCCGAGATGAAAATGGGCCACACATACTAACCAGCGAATCAACTAGCTCCCAACTCACCTTGCAAGGCCAAGCTACCACTCCTCATCGAGATGGGTATCCCAACTCCCACAAGCTAAGTCATTCAAGTATAAATTTTTGTAGCGTAAAGTTACGCATCACAAAAGAGATCCATCATTCTTCTCCTCCCTCCATTATATAGAGTTTCAAAGTCCTTTACCTTCCCAAAATGTTTAATAAATTAATTCATAAAAATCCTCCTTGTACATGTGTCACCCATCCCTTTCATTCCTCCATAAATTAATTTCATTAATTAATTAATTACCCCTATTTCCCTCACTCACCTAAAGGCACTCCTAGAATCGCTCCTAGGTGTCCCCATATCCCCTTACAAGTTTTAATGACTTTCCCCCTTATTAATTTACTAGTTGATTTTAAATTAGAAAGTTCTTAAATGCTAGATACCTTACTAAGTTAGACTAACTACTTTTTCCTTGTGTTTCTCCTTCCTTTTTATGTTTCCCTCTTTTTTCTAGTTTCCTAATTATTTTAGATTTCCCTCTTTCCCCTTTTTATTTAAACTCAAAAAGGCATGTGCAGAAACTTACCCTTTTTCCCTTTTTCTTTTTAATGAATAAATTTTTAATTGGCATAATATAGTAAAACAATTATTTCCCCTTTTTTAAATTTTATCCCAAAAGATTTTTATAAGTCAATTTAATTGCTTACCCCCTTCTTGTCACAAGAATAATGAATATTATTATTACTATTTATTTTGTTTTTGTTTATATATATATATATATATATATATATATATATATATATATATATATAATAAATAGATAAAAAAATTTATCACAAGTATAATTTAGACCTAGACTTTATTTTCCTAGGCTGGGTGACATTTTATTAGGGGAAAAGTTTTGAATCTTCCTTAACACGTTATTCATCCTAAGCCATCTAGGTTTATCCAATTATTAAATAAAAACACGATGTGCCCTTCATGACGCACTAGTTGCTCCAAGGGTGCCACTCGCCTCTTTCTGTTTCTCTTGCATGACGTTCCCTTCAGGACGCACTACATGCTCCAAGGATTCCACTTGCCTCTTTCCATTTTTCTTGCGTGACATTCCCTTCAAGACGCACCACGTGCTCCAAGGGTGCCACTCGCCTCTTGATTGACTTGGTAGACATAAAACAATCATGGAGTCAATACTCCACCATGTGATCTTGTGGGAGACTAAGGGCCTCTAAGGAATACGGCCCATGCCTTATTGTGTGCCCCTTAGAATCATTGTGAGCGATTGTCACAGTTGGCCCTCACAGTATTGTGGGTCTTCTCGAACTAGGTAGTTGTTAACCTACAGTTTGAGCCACATTGGGAGTGCTAGTAGGTTGTGGAATGAC
Organism: Picea engelmannii; assembly: GCA_009831015.1. Taxonomy (NCBI): domain Eukaryota; kingdom Viridiplantae; phylum Streptophyta; class Pinopsida; order Pinales; family Pinaceae; genus Picea; species Picea engelmannii. The sequence goes on along the minus strand of ML776756.1, from coordinate 76,126 downwards.
TGTTGTCCACACCTCTCCCTCAACGTCTCTGGTAGTTGTGCATGACCCCCCTACTCCACATGTGAGTCTGGTCGACAAGCTATCGTCAACCTGCATCATCAACAAATCATGTCAGAAATATATCCATAATCATATCATCTAATCAGATGCACTAATATCACATATAAAACAATCAAACCCCAATAGTTCACTCCCCAAATCGATCCAGATTCCAAGGGGTTTCGTCGATGCCTCTGCATCCTCAAGGTCCAAAATCCTGCACACTCAGGAGAACCGAGTCATTAACACTTGTCTATGTCAATGCAACAAAACAACATGTCATCAACCCATAACGCCTCATAATCAAAATCAAATGCTTAATAGTATAATAATCCGGATCACTTGCGAGCAAGTGTCCTCAAAGAATAAGTTCACTCAGTTTGCACAAGAGCGGGATGTTACATACACCCCCTCTTGGTCTAAAATTCGTCCCGAAGTTTCACAGTATAAGTGCCAAAATAATGGGTATCACAGTATCATAAGTTTATCTAACAAAAAAAAATGGAAATTGCTGATGCATAACATATGCGTCCTCCCAGGTCGCCGAGTGTGGACTATAGTTGTTCCACTGGACCTTGACCTGATCTACTGTTCAATGTTGTAGCTGTCGAACGTGATGATCTAGGATGTGGATCAACTCATCCATGACTGCCCCCTCATCCGATACCTGCAAGGAGCTTATGTGAATAACATGTGTAGGATCACTAATATAATGTCTCAAAACAAATACATGAAAAACATCGTGCATACGCATCAAGAAATCAGGCAAGGCTAGTTGACAGGCCACGAGCCCCTTCCTCTCCACAATATTGAAAGGTCTCACGAACCTAGGAGAGAGTTTAGCTCCCTTTCCAAACTTGATCTAACTCTTATAAGGTTTAACTAGCAAGAAGACTCGATCGCCAACCTCGTAACTACGATTGAAACAGTGCACATCAACATAACTCTTATGTCGATCCTGCGATTCTTTAACCCTTTGTCTTATTGTTTGCACTTTCTCTTCCATTTCTTGGATCACTTTTGGTCCCACTAGGGTCTTATCCTCAAGCTGATCCCAACTCAAAGGAGTCTGACACGGTCACCCGTAAAGAAACTCAAAAGGCACCATCTTAATGGTGCTTTGGTAACTGTTGTTATAAGAGAATTCTATCAGTGGCAAGAATTCTTCCTAAAGATTTTGTTGGTCCATTACGTACATGCACATGTCCTCCAAGATCTGGTTTGTTCATTTGGTCTACCCATCAGTCTCCAGGCGATACACAGTACTTAAGTTAAGTTGGGTTCCCAAGGCATCTTGGAAACTAGTCCAAAATCGTCTAGTAAACACCAATCCCTGATCAAATATAATCCTCTTAGGCACACCATGCAGCCTCACAATCTCACTAATGAAAAATCTAGCTATGTCAGGTGCCTGATATGTCATACACATAGGAATAAAGTGAGCACTCTTCATCAGAGTGTCTACTACTACGAAAATTGAGTCATGTCTCCTTGCCGTCAGTGGCAATCCAACAATAAAATCCATCGAAATAACATCCCATTTTGATTCCATAATAGCGTGTGGTTGTAGTAATCCTGTTGGATGTCTATGCTTAGCCTTTGCCTACTGACATTCTAGACATCTGGCCACATGGTTTAATATGCTTGCCTTCATTCCCTTCCAGAAGAATAAGGGTTTAAGGTCCGCCCTCATCTTCGTGACTCCCAGGTGAGCCATGTAGACTTCTTTATGAGCCTTGATTAGGATCAATCTCCTCAACTCGTCGTTCGATGGTACATAAATCCAATTTTTAAACCTAAATAATCCATCGTCGTCAAACGTAAATCCTTCAAATCTTGATACCATCATTGTGTTTTGTTTGATAAAACCCTCAACCTCTTTGTACCAGTCATCGTCACACCGTAAGGTTAGAATATTTTCACATAGATTCGTCTGAAGAGGTAACACCAAAAATATGCGTGGTCTCCGACTCAATGTATTTGCCACTCGGTTCACTATTCCTTTTATGTAAGTAATCTCAAAGTAGTACTTTCTAAGCAATTTCGATCAATGCCATTGTCGCATGTTCAGGTTGCTTTGCGTAAATATGTTTTGTAGTCCATAGTGGTCCATCTTTAGTTCAAATTTTATCTAACAAGGTAGTGTCTCCAAACCTTCAAGGCATATATGATGGATAACAACTCCAAATCGTGTGTCACGTAGCTCTTCTCATGCCTTGTCATTTTCCTCGAGATGTAAGCGATCACTCGTCCATCTTGCACCAAGACTTCGCCTAAGCCTTCATTGGATGTGTCAGTGCATACCAAGAAGTCTATGTCCATGTTAGGGACTTTTAGTATCAGTGTTGTTCTCAATAGCTCCTTGAGCCTCCTAAAAGCTTCTGCACATTTCTCAGTCCAAATAAACTTGTTATTCTTTTGCAACTCTATGATTGGATTTGCTATCTTCGAAAATCCCTCGATGAACCGTTGATAGTATCCTACTAAACCGATGAAGCTATGTACTTCCGAGACATTCTTCGACGCAAGCCATTCCATAATAGCCTCGACCTTTATTGGATCCACGACGATACCTTCACCGGAGATGACATTCCCTAAGTAGTGAATCTTTGATTGATAAAATGAGCATTTGGACAACTTCCCATACAATTTGTACTCTCTCAGACACTCTAGTACCAAGCGCAAGTGCTCGTCATGGTCCTCCGTCGTTTGAGAGTAAATCAAAATATAGTCAATGAATACTTGGACGAACTTGTCTAAGTACTCGCGGAACACCCCGTTCATCAAACTCATAAATACTCCTGGGGCGTTTTTCAATCCAAACGGTAAAATAGTAAAATCATAATGTCCAAACCTCATCTTAAAGGAGATCTTAGGGACATCATTCTCCTTGATCCATAACTGGTGATACCCTGATTGCAAATTGATCTTTGAGAAAATCGTTGGACCCTTCATCTGATCAAACAAATCATCTATCCTCGGTAATAGATATTGATTCTTGATTGTTGCCTTGTTCAATTAATGATAATCAATGTAGAGCCTCCATGACCCATCCTTATTTCGTATGAAAATAACAGGTGCACCCCATGGTGACACACTTGGACATATCATACCTAGGTCCAACAATTCTTTTAGTTGCATTCTCAACTCCTGTAACTCTCGGGTCAACATCCGATAAGGCGTTCTCACTATCTGTTCAGTCCCCGGTTTCAGGTCTATAGTAAACTCCAATTCCCTCTCCGGTGACATCCTACCTAACTCCTCTGGGAAGACGTCTGCAAACTCTCTCACCACCGAAAGGTGTCCTATACCTTCCACTACTCCCTTCTTGTTTAATGGAAGGATCGCATAAATCTTACATCCCTTGCACATGCTCTTTCGTAGCTGCAAGGAAGAGATGAACCTCAGGGAAAATCCCTAGTTTTGTCCTACAATAACACATCTTTTTCCCTCATCATCTTCCAAGCTCAACCATTTCGTCTTACAGTTGAGTATCGCCTCATGTGATTCCAACCAGTCCATACTGATCACGACGTCATAAGATCCTAAGATCGTGATGTATAGGTTGGCCTTGGTGATAAACTCTCCTAGGTCAAGGATATAGCTTGTAACCTTAAGTTTTTCAGTGTTAAGGTGCGTAGCATATCGGAGCAGCTCCGTAAAATGGGCCTCGTACTCGGGCATCGTACGACCTCCCTGTCATAAGGCGTTGAACTCATTGCGCTGACACTCAATTAATTCCTCTTATAGGTACCTCTCTTGGAACCATTCCTCGAACAATTACCATGACACGTCTTCGACGACCATGTTCAGCGACAGTAGGAGCATCTTCCACCATAAAAGAGCGCTCCCCTTCAGTTGAAAGACCGCCATGTGGACCTTCATGTTGGAGGTATAGTCGCAGAGTGAAAAGCACATTGCCATATTCTCCAAGCATGCCTCGGTGGCTACGCCATCCAGGGCACCAAAGAACTCGAGAAATTTGACCTTCTCGAGTTCGCAGTGAATGCTACCAGTACCAAACAGAGCGCGCGGTATACACTCAGGGGGTGCCAATGCCCTGGCCTCATCTCTATCCCAACAGATGATTAGTGCCTCAGACATCCATTGAAAAAACCTCATCATTCCAACCACATCACCCACCACTATCTTCTCCTGCTTGACAACCTGTTCGTCTCCCTGGGGGTTATGACCCTTAGGCGTGGATGGTACTGGAGGTGTTGCGCCTCCTCCCCTAGCACCCTATTGTCTGCCTCTGCGAAGTCCTCTAACCATGATTACCTCCATGAATACAAGTAAACTTAATTAGCAAATTGTAATAAAATATCATATCAACGAAATCCATAGTTATCCCAAGTTGCGGGTTGAACCCACTTTAATACCATATGTAATGACCCCATCGTTACGACTACAAGCGAAGAGAAAGTGCAATTTTTTATTTTTTTTAGGCAAGAAGGTGACGACGACAACAATTAACTACCCCATTGACAACGAACGCAAGCACGCAGTCCAGGCAACAGGAAACCATGACTCCACGAACTTGCACAAGGGCAACTAGGAAACATGCATAAAACAAATGGAGGAATTAATACCCGCATGACTCTACAAGACATGCCTACAAGCTAAGGGACAACATCCACCTCCTGACACAATGAACAAAGACGGACAAGACTAGAACCTCAAGGCGCACGAACCAACAACACTCACACAACATGCACTGACTCCGACCAAGTTCATGATCACCGCTATCCAGTAGGGCACGCCATGATCCCCTCATCATGAATCATGTTGTCCCCAGGTGATGGACTCATTAATAACCTTGGTACAACACATCCTATATGGATCGAGGAATCTAGATAAATTCGATGCACTAAGAGCCGAAGAATGATAAAAAAACCATGCACAAACCCCAACAACAGGTCGATGAGATAGCAGAGGATGACTACTAGGTAAGACATGAGCCAATACATGACTTCATCAACCACCCAACCCATTCATCAAGTCTAAACTAGTCAATAATTACAATTTGTTTTTGACATTGATTATCCATCTAAATTTAGCAAGTCTAAATTATAAATTAGTCTTTAACTTACCATCTGATTAATATTAAATACAAATCCAATCGTCCATTCTACATTACACCTTATTCATTAATTTCAATCTAAATATCATCACTTTACGAATCAGTTTGACAATTCTGCATTACAATTTAATCATTAATTTCAATCTAAATAACATCAACTACGAATCAATTTGGCAATTTTGCATTACAATTTAATCATTAATTTCAATCTAATTAACATTAAATTTGCATTAATTCAGCAAGTCTTCATTAATCAATACTAAACCAAATTGACAAGTCTAAATTAAATTAAATTAAGAACTGTCTAAGAAAGAAGTAGAGTTGTCTAATCAATCAAGGCTGTCTATTCAAATTGAAGGTTGTCTAAACCAATTAAATATAGTTATGCTTAGTTAAAGGTTGTTTAAACATTAAAGGTGGTTCTATTAAATTAAATGTTGTCCAATCAAATTGAATGTTGTTCTAAATGAAGGTTATTTAAGGAATAAGTTGTCCGTTAAGAATGCTAAATGAATTTGTTGTCTAAAACGTCACCCCTTTACACTTGTCAGCTACTATGTTGTTGTTAAATGGGCAGGCAGTCAGCTAAAAATTTGGGTACACGCCCTTGCCATTAACAGGTTAGATGTCGTGAATTAAGTGCCTTCATGAAAATGAAAACATAGGTAGGGATTAAAGAAGAAGAAATCAACACAGGGGAAAAATAAACCATGACTTGCAGTCTGGACAAATGCAATACGTAGTCCAAGAAAAAGGCAGATTTCCAGGAAATAGAAGGGCAATCATAGATATACCCAAGGGAAAATTCGTCGATACATTTGCCCATGAATTATAATGAAAATGTGTTCTTCAGAATGGGAAGGAGCCAAGCAGTAAACACAAGTGATGCAATGCCTTCAAGTGAAAACGCAAGGCAAAAATTCAGGCAAGAAACCCCTCAGAAATCACAAGGCAATGGTGAATGCCAGTGTAAAGAAAAATTGTTGTACAGTACACACTAGAATGGAATTATATATTTTCTGTCATTACTAAATAAGCAAATCAATGTACCAAACACACCAGAAGGAAATTACATTGATGTCATCATTTAAATAAGAAAATCGCTATACAAAACATTACCAGAAGGAAATTACATTGTTGTCATCATTAAATAAGAAAAATCGTTGTACAGAGACACACCATAAGGAAGTTACATTGTTGTCATCATTTAAATAAGAAAATCGTTGTACAAAAACATACCAGAAGGAAATTACTTTGTTGTCATCGTTTAAGGAAGAAAAATCATTGTACAATACATCCCAGGAAATAAAGAAATAAAAATGATTATTGTAAGAGGTAATCAACAGGAAGAACATTCAATAAAAATAAGATGTTCTGGCTTGATTCAATATCATAGAAAAATAAAAACGTAATGTCTCTACAACTCAATGGTACGCAGACAGAGAATATACATTTAAACGATTGTTCCTTCCATGTCATGTAAACGATTTACAATTCGCTGCCCCAATTTCATTACCAAGTTCCTTCCAGTAAACATGTAAATAAATCGTGGATCTAAAGCTAAGTGGTTATTAAAATCGTAGTCTTAAAATGCAACATTTACGGTCAAAACGAAAAATAGCTAGAGTAACAAGGGAAAATCGCAGTCACAACCAGTGGCCAAAAACGCAGTCTTAAAATGCAATGGTTTCAGTCTTGATAATGGAAAATCACTAAAGTAACAGAGGAGAAAAACACAGACAAGAAAAAGATAAATGTTCACCATCAATCAATAAATTTCCGAGTCAATTATTCACAACAAGGCGCAAGACAATACACTACCTGGAACAACCAATAGGGGTAGACGACTGACAGGAACATCCTTCGCTCATCATCTACGCACAGAAAAGCAGGGCACTTAGATCCATAGGTCTATTAACGCCGAAGTGACGACTGTAGATCAGGCTCCTGGTCGACTGCTCAGTCAAGGAATGATGAGCTAGGGAGGAAAGGCAAAAAAAAACCACAATTATCACAGATCATAAAACCACAGGGCGGTCAAGACGTGCCGGGAATCGAAGGCCATGGGAATCAATCAACATCGAGCTAAAGGATATGAGAAAAATTTCACTCATTAACTAGAATTCTAATGCAATCAATTTCCTTACCCAATTAAACATGCAGAACTAAAAAATAAACCATACTAACCATATACCATGCAGAAATAAAGGAAGCGTACTGTTGCCCAATCGCCCGCTCTGAGTTGATGTCCTACGTGCTTCATGCAACTCCCACTTTCCGATCGATGAGACTTGACTGGTACCTCCCAGCCAATGCTAGGGGTACTCTTCTTACCCATTAGCCTCCTGAGCCACAAAGGGGCGACACACACTAACCAGAGAATCAATTAGCTCCCAACTTGCCTCACAAGGCCGAGCTGAGTATCCCAACTTCCACAAGCTAAGTCAGTCAAGTATAAATTTCTGCAGCGCAACGTTACACATCATAGAAGAGATCCATCATCCTTCTCCTCCCTCCATTATATAGAATTTTGAAGTCCTTTACCTTCCCAAAATGTTTAATAAATTAATTCATAAAAATCCTCCCCGTACATGTGTCACCCATCCCCTTCATTTCTCCATAAATTGATTTCATTAATTAATTAATTACCCCTATTTCCCTCACTCACCTAAATGCACTCCTAGAACCACTCCTAGGTGTCCCCATATCCCCTTACAAGTTTTAATGACTTTCCCCCTTATTAATTTACTAGTTGATTTTAAATTAGAAAGTTATTAAATGCTAGATACCTTACTAAGTTAGAATGACTACTTTTTCCTTGTGTTTCCCCTTCCTTTTTATGTTTCCCTCTTTTTCCTAGTTTCCTAATTATTTTAGAATTCCCTCTTTCCCCTTTTTATTTAAACTAAAAAAGGCATGTGCAAAAACTTACCCTTTTTCCCTTTTTCTTTTTAATGAATTAATTTTAATTAGCATAATATAGTAAAACACTTATTTCCCCTTTTTTTAAATTTTATCCTAAAATATTTTTATAAGTCAATTTAATTGCTTACCCCCTTCATGTCAGAATATTAATGACGATTATCATTATTATTATTATTATTTTTTTTATATATAAATATTTTAAATAAATAGATAATTTTTTTATCACAAGTATAATTTAGACCTAGAATTTATTTTCCTAGGCTAGGCGACATTTTATTAGGGGAAGAGTTTTAAATCTTCCTTAACATATTATTCGTCCTAAACCATCTAGGTTTATCCAATTATTAAATAACAATGCGACGTGCCCTTCAGGACATACTAGGTGCTCCAAGGGTGCCACTTGCCTCTTTCGGTTTCTCTTGCGCGACGTGCCCTTTAGGATGCACTACATGCTCCAAGGGTGCCACTCGTCTCTTTCCATTTTTCTTGTGCGACATGCCCTTCAAGACGCACCACGTGCTTCAAGGGTGCCACTCACCTCTGGAATGACTTAGTAGACATAAAAAACCCCTAGAGTTAATACTCCGCCAGGTGATCTTGTGGGAGACTAGGGACCTCTAAGGAATACGGCCCCTGCCTTATTGCACGCCGCTTATAATCATAGTGAGCAACTGTCACAATCGGCCCTCAAAACATCCTGGGTATTCTCGAACTAGGTAGTCGTTAACCTATAGTTTGAGCCACGATGGGAGTTCTAGTAGGTTGTGGTAGGGATGCTATCCACACCTCTCCCTCAACGTATCTGGTAGTCGTGCGTGACCCCTCTACTCCACATGTGAGTCTAGTCGACAAGCTATCGTCAACTTGCATCATCAACGAATCATGTCATACATATATCCATAATCATATCATCTAATCAGATGCACTAATATCACATATAAAATAATCAAATCCCAATAGTTCACTCCCCGACTTGATCCAGAGTTCAAGGGATTTCGTCGATGCGTCTTCATCCTTGAGGTCCAAAATCCTGCACACTTAGGAGAACCGAGTCAATAACCGATGTCTATGTCAATGCAACAACACGACATGTCATCAACCCATAACGCCTCATAATCAAAATCAAATGCTTAATAGTATAATAATCCAGATCACTTGCGAGCAAGTGTCCTTAAAGAATAAGTTCCCTCAATGTGCGCAAAAGCGGGATGTTACAAAACTACAGGTAAATATTATTTCAAAAATTAGTTAAGTAGACAAACTTTATAAAACTCACTTTATAATTGTGGATGTGAAAAACTTTTAATGCACATGTATGTTTCCCTTCAAGCCCAAACGAAACATGAAAGTGTAATAAATCAATACCCTATCCATTGCAAGCATTTTCTCCACTATGTAGTTGATATCAACCAACCATATCATTGACATTTATTGTATTTTCATATTAGAAGAGTAATACTATTTTATTTTTTCCAATAAAAAAAGAATAATGCTTCAAATTTACAAACATGTTTGAAGTTTATATATGTAAAGTTTAATTTTAAAAATATTTTAAAATTGTATATATGTATTTTCAATTTTGTTTCTCATTTTCTAATGGAATATTTATGGATATTAAAGTAGTTTCAGTATTGTGTTAAATATATTCATATAATTATTAGCACAAATTAAATTAGTAAACACATGCAACATAGATAAAATATAAACTATATATAGTTTTTAATTTGTTCTCTCTCTCTCTCTCTCTCTCTCTCTCTCTCTCTCTCTCTATATATATATATATATATATATAATTATTATTTATTTATTTTGGTAATTTTAAATTTTTTCTATTTTTTTTTAATTTTGTATAAAATAATTTATTTTTCAGATTTTCCAGTTATCCGCTCCCTGCATTTCCAACATATCTTAAACTCGTTCCCGAATTTCCCAGAGCAACATCAAGGAAATGGGAGCTTGGGAACTAGTTTCCTAAAAATAGAGCTTTAAATTAGAATTATATTAAATTAAAATGTAAATATTTTTATTCCATTATTACAAATACATAATTTATTACAAATATTTTCATTATATTTATACAAAATATCACTATAAAACTAAGACTAAACTACAAGTAAATATTATTTCAAAAAATAGTTAAGTAAAAACCTTAATAATACTCACTTTATGGTTGTGGATATGAATTTTTTTTAATGCATGTATGTTTCCCTTCAAGCCTAAACTAAACATGAAAGTCAAATAAATGAAACCTATCCATGACAAGCACTTTGTAGTTGATAACAACCAACCATATCATTGACTTTTATTATATTTTCATATTAGAAGAGTAGTACAATTTTATTTTTTCCAATAAAAAAAGAATAATGCTTCAAATTTACAAAGATGTTTGACGTTTATATATGTAAAGTTTAATTTTAAAAAGATGTTAAAATTGTATATAATTTTTGCAATAGAAGAAGCATTGTCCTCCATTGACTTTCAATTTTATTCAAATAATATTTAAGCCCAAAGATTTGAATGGTAAAGTCTACGGAGGTATACATACCCTAACCCCCTCTAGATTTGAACTTGTGACCTCTTAAGAGGAAACACATGTTCTTAACCATTAGGCCCACTTAGTTTGTAATCGAAAGTATCATTGTAATCTAAAATATTTTTATATTTTTTTAATATATATTATAGCCGCTCCCAACTTCAAGTTTCATGTAAATTTGGGAGAAACTTCACTCGTATCCTCGTTCCAATCATGCAATATATATATATATATATATATATATATATATATATATATATATATATATATATATATATATATTNAATATATATATATATATATATATATATATATATATATATATATATATATATATATATATATATATATATATATATATATATATATTGTGTTCTTGGTCATAAATTTACTTTTTTTCTTTTTTAGTTTTTTAGTTTTTTGCTCTTTTGTTTTTTAAGTTTTTCTTTATTTTTTTAATATAAATTTACTTTTAAATTTTTTAATTTTCTTTTATTAATTTCAATTGTTTTCGTTTCCTTATTTTTTTTAGTTTAGACCAATTAGGTCTTAGTGGATGTTAATCATCATTATCATAAAAATAAAATAAAATTATATTTCTTTGTTAAATATTAAAAAATAGTGTTATTTAATTACAATTATTTTTTATTTATGGAAGTAAAGGTAAACATTTTGTTAAGATTGATGTTTTCCACTATATTTTAAAAGTATGGAACTATAAATTAATTAAGGATACACAATTATATGAAAAATCTTAATTTCAAAAAAGTAAATGGTAAAAAATATTTTTAAGATTGAAAGAAGTATGAAAAAATGACTAAAAACACAGTTGAAAAAAAAACAAAAAAAATTGAAAATATATGAGAAATAAGCATTTAAAAAAAATATTGTGGAAATATTATGGATGAGAAAATTTAAAATATCAAAATACCACCTAAAAAGGGAAGGGGTGCTACTGGTAGCACCATTTTTTAAAACGAGGTAAAAAATGTGACCCTTGAAAAAATGAGAACTTGATAAAGCTCTCGTTAAGTTGGTAATACTGTTTTTATTCCAAGAATCATTTAGATCATATTTCTCATCTTAAACAAGTTTTTGAATGATGTTGTAAGTATGACATTTCTTTAAGTCCTAAAAAATCATTTTTTTCTCTTCAAGAAGGTAAACTTTTGGGATTTACAGTTTGCAAGGAAGGTGTTTCAATTGATCCTTATAGAGTTAAGAATATATCCAAAATTCCTTTGCATCATAATAAAAAATTTGAAAATATCATTCCTAAATCTGTTGTAAAATTATGACATTTTTATGATTTAAAAGAAAAATTTAAGAAAACCACAAATTGTAAAACAAATAGCTCTACCATTTGTGTTGAACTCATTAATGCGGGAAGATAAAAAAATCTTCAAAATGTCAATATTGTATTAGGTTGTTCTCCTTTTGAAAGAAAAAATTTCATAAAAATTCATAAGTAATATAAATATGTATTTGCATGGTTGTATGATGACCTGAAAACTTTTGATACATCTGTAATTAAACACACCATTCCTATGATTTCCGAAGAAAAACCAGTTCAACAAAAGTTAAGGAAAATTCATTGAAATATTGAATCCCAAATAAAAAATGAACTTAATAAATTATATAAAGAAAAAAGCATCTTTCCAATGAGACATTCCAAATGGGTATCAAGTCTTGTTCCCATAAGAAAAAAGAACGGAGATGTCCAAATTTGTATCCGTTTCAAAAACTTAAACAAAACCTCTGAAAACAATAACTTTCCATTATGTCCTATGGAACAGATTCTTCAAGTAGTCTCAGGTTTTGAAATGATGTCATTTTTAAACAGATTTTTTGGATATAATCAATTCTTAGTACGCCCTAATGACAGACTCAAAACTAATTTTAGAACTAAATGGGGTACTTACACTTATCAAAAAATGCCTTTTGGCTTAATCAACACATGCACAACCTTTCAACAAGCTATGGATATTGCTCTTCAAGGATTAATCAATAAATCTATTGTTGTTTACCTAGATGACATAAAAATTTATTCCAAGAATCGTTTACATCATATTTCTCATCTTAAACAAGATTTTGAATGATGTCGTAAGTATGCAATTTCTTTAAATCCTAAAAATTCATTTTTTTTTCTCTTCAATAAGGTAAACTTTTGGGATTTACAGTTTCCAAGGAAGGTGTTTTAATTGATCCTTCTAGAGTTAAGAATATATCCAAAATTCTTTTGCCTCATAATAAAAAATATATGAAGTCTTTTCTTGGACAAATTAATTTTGTGAAGTGTTTTGTCCCTAATTTCACACAACCAATCTTACTTCTCCAACATATGATTAGAAAAGTCACAATATTCAAGTGGAATACAATCACAAAAGAAGCTTTCAATTCTATAAAGCAAGCAATCATTCAAGCACCTTCTTTACTTTCTCCTAATTACAATAAAGTATTTGTTCTTTATACATTTTCCTTTGAATGATCTTACGCATCTATGTTATCACAAAAAAATGATCAAAACATATAGGTAACAATTGCTTTTGAAAGATCAACATTACAAGGAGAAGAATTAAATTATACTGATGTTGAGAAACAAGCTTATGCAATTTTCAAATCCATCAAACATTTTAGACCTTTCCTCTTCAAATATCACACCAAAGTAATAGTTCCACACCCTTCGGTTAGAAGCATGCTTATTCATAAAGATTTAGGAGATAAGAGATCAAATTTGGTAGCAACATTACAAGAATATGATTTAGAGATAAAACTTGCAAGAATTGTATGAGGTCAAGGTTTATGCAAGTTATTAATTGAGATAATCGACAATTACACATGAAAATGCGAATAACGTAAAGGACACTAAGAATGTACAACATGTATGTGTTACTTATGATATTCCTGATTCACAATATTTAGATTTAATTTATTATCTAACTCATGGTACTACACCTTTTCATTTGGATTTTAAAAAGAAACACACTTTAAGATTAAAATCTACATAATATCAACTCATCAACAATGTTATTTTAAAAAAGAATTATGATTCAATGTTACTTATATGTTTAGAAAAAGAGAGGCTGATGAAGTTTTATTTGACCTACATGTGGTCATTTCGAGGGTGATACAACTGCACAAAATATTTTACTTGTAGGATATTACTGACCAACCTTGTTTAAATACTCCCATGCATATGTTTGAAAATGTAAAATATGTCAAATTTCAGTCGAACAAGATAAGAAATCATCATTACCTTTGCAGCCCGTGATCATTGAAAAATCATATGAGCAATGGGGACTCGATATTATCAGTGAAATTGTCCCTAAATATTTCAAACAACATATGTATATTCTTATTTCCACTGATTATTTTACAAAATGGGTGGAGGTCATTCCCTTGAAATCGGTTACAACTGATAAGGTAATTTCATTCTTAGATCAGTTTATTATTACAAGATTTGGTCCCGAGTACATTAGTTTTCAATAATGCAACTTATTTTTCTTCTTTGTCACTTACATAATCTGAACTTCAAAGAGGAATTAAAATAAAAAACTCTGCTATTATTATCCTCAGGGTAATGGTTTAGTAGAATCAACAATTAAAAATCTTTTGAAAATTATCAAGAAAACGATCAGTGATAACTACAAAAATTGGCATAAAGCATTAATTTACGCATTGTTGACAGATCAAGTTACTTATAAAGAATCATTGGGTACTTCCCCTTACTTTTTATTTTATGGGAAGGAGGCTATTATTCCACCAAACATTTCCATACCATCCCTGTATTTAGTATAGTCCATTGAGGAACAACCTTTCTCTAGTCTAGAATATCGTGCAAATCGTATTTTAAAACTAGAGGAAGTGAGGGATAACGCTAAGAATACCTTTCCCAATCATCAAATGATTATTAAGAAATGGTTCAATAGTATATCTATAGGTGATTTTTTTTTTGAAGTTGGTGACTTAGTCTTGAAATGGGATAAAGGTAAACAAACAAAATTTCAAAAGTTGTGCTTAGGTCCTTTTTAGGTTGCTAAAAAAGTTGGCCCATCTACCTTTATTTTACAAACTCTTGAAGACACAGAAGAATCTTTGTCTGTAAATGGGTTAATTCTCAAAAATAATTTTTCCTAAAATACACTTCAATCTTTGTAAATAGTTGTAAATATTTTTGTTTTGTTTTTGACATTTTAGTTTTGATATTTCAATTTTTTTTTAAGTTTGTTTATTTTCTTCCTCTCATACTGAATTTTGGTTATGTTTTGATTTCTGATTTGATATAACAACTGAATACACTTGTTTATCAATTGTTTTTGAAATCTATTTTAGAACACATAAAGATTAATTTAGATTGTTTGAAATGGGAAAATGATTTAAAATATAAATATTATGACTAGATTATATTTTTAAACAAATATTAACAAGGAAAATACTCTACACCAAAATATATTTGGAGTAATGTTTTCCCTAAAATTAAAAATATTTGGTTGGGAAATAACATATCATAAGATGAACAATTTAGTTTTCTTCCATGCATAGAAATATAAAAAAATTATCTATATCACCCCTCCTCTATTATTGTCATTTCTCAAATGCATTTTCTAAAGACAAAAGTTGAAATATAATAAAGAATAAAATAAAAACAAAAAACAATGAGGATGTGGGAAGTATATGCTAAGTTGTTGGGGTACTGAACATGCCTGGTGGAAATATCGGGTACATTGAGTTAAACTTTTCAATTTTGACATGATATATAAACTTTACTTATTATTCCAATCAAAATCTTCCTTTCTCAGCTATAAAATTAATCAACTCTATTTATACCCTCTAATGAGATAGAGTGAAAGAGTATTAGTACACTTTTATTTCTTATTCATTACAAACTAGTCATAAAAATAAATTATCTACTTTCAATAATTTTTCCTTATTTCTTATGATCTGATATATTTTTCTTTGAATTATATACATAGATAATTGGTTTCAGTAGCGTGTTGCCATTTTCTGTAGCATACAACAACCTACCAAATTTTTCATGTGATATAAATAAATTTGGGACCCTTCATTTATATTTTTTTTTCATTTTGAAAAGAAAAAAAGAATAATTTTTTTTTTTTGAAAAATCATCATGTTTTCACTTTATTTTTATTTTCATTTTTTTGAAATTTTTGTTAATCATGCTCCCAAATCCTTTGGGGTTTCATCTGTATTTTAGTGATATATTCTTTCTTGGTTGTTTTCATTTTTATTACCCAGTCATTTGATCAACATATACTTGATTTTTTTTCTCATCTGCATTATTTTTGACAAGTTATACCTGAGCTACAATATTTGAAAAAAATCCCAAATTCATGATTATATTGTTTCTCTAAGTCTTTTGTTTTGAAAATATTTAAGAATTTGAAAATTTGAAAATTATATTGACCTTTAACTATATCTATGAATCCTTAGGTTATCTTTTCGAATATTTAATTAAGGTTATCATTATCATAAATGAGGTTAATATGTTAATTAAAAACTCAAAACAAAAGGCAATCAATTGAGTTTGTACCTCATCGTCACAAATTTTAATGAAACAACCCTACAATTATGATGAAAAAAGCACCATACAATAGGCAATTTTTATTTATTTATTTATGTTTAGGAAAATAAACATCATTTTAGTCATTGGTTTCTTGTTGTAGGGGACAAGGGTTGTTGAGGGGTGTAGCATGGACTCTAGAATTTACGATTTAATTTAAATGCTTGAGTTCAGTAGCCATGATTACACGTTAAAGTATAAATTTATTCCAAATGAATTAGATTTGTCATGAAATCCAATCCAAGAATTTCATTTTAAAAAGAGAAATTGAAAGTTGAGTTAACACAATCCATTGAACATAAATTGGAAAATAGCATATCTGAATAGAAGGAATAAAAGGTATTGACAGAAACTACGATGTGTAATTCTAAACCAAAAATATCATTAACTTCATTCCAATATGACAACTATTTCATTGTAACTATACCCTTCCACTATATTATAATTGATGAATCCCTTTGAATTTTTTTTTTTGTAAGTAAAAAGGCGAATCTTGTTATATTAAACCTTCAGAAAAAGAAATACACTTGACATACATGTGCCAGCTGTCCTGCCTATGCAGGAAACCAGGACAACTGGCTTGTCCACAATAGCATGCAAAATCAAACACCATGTTTCACCACCCTGCCCGAAGGAAACCAGGGTGCATATCCATCTTCATCAACAGTTTAGTAAAGTCTGTTCTAATGCTAACTAAGCTAGTAACTAATGAGCTACAACTCTGATAAACAACAAAAGAAAAGGAGTTGGAGACCATAGGAAACAATAGAACCTATTCGCTAGAGTCCTCGCAACCTTCCTTCACCTTGCCGCCATTGACAGGAATGACATACGGTTGAGCACAGGTGGGGTATTAGTGTCGAGGTGTGGCCCCGGAGTAGGTTGCGTAAATCATGTCCAAGTGTTGGCTAACGTGGACGGCTCTGAAAATTTGATCATCCACCAGGCTACGTACCTCAAAGATCAGGTTCAGGTGCTCCGGATGTAGGAATGGTGGCGA
The DNA here is from genome assembly GCA_009831015.1 of Picea engelmannii. NCBI lineage: Eukaryota > Viridiplantae > Streptophyta > Pinopsida > Pinales > Pinaceae > Picea > Picea engelmannii. The sequence continues at coordinate 58,965 of ML776756.1, read as the reverse complement.
TGGCAGCGACTTTGTTTCAACCTTCGTTTCCTGGTGACCCTGCGTCTTCCTCTGCAGCTGCGAGTCGACCGTTCATTATGGCAGCTCCTCCTCAACTAGGCAAGTGTCGAACTCTGCATTCGGAGCGTCGTTGGGGGCGCGCATCTCTTTCAAATTGGGTGGTGGTGCTGCTTCTACAAAGCACACCGGGGGGTCCCAATTATTCGGGACGATAAACATTCGGTTCTCAGAGAAGTCCGGTGGGAGCTCTATGGATAGGTCTTCTTCGACGTAAGTTTGAGGGGGGGCGAACTTGTTGCTATGGCGTCACCGCGTCGTTTTCTTTTGGCCAGGAGTAGAGCTCTTTCGAAAAGTTTGTGCCTTTTCCTTCTTGAATCAACCGCGTACCAGCCAGCTCCTCTACGGGGTCTCCCCCTTTCCCGCGACATGGTGAGAGTGAGGGATAGTGCCAGGATGCCTCCTGTGCGTCGGTTCTTGCTCTGCTCGGTGAGCTTCAGTTGCATTATGAGAGGTCCGGTTAAACGGATAATGACATAAACTATGGCTGCCACCATTAACGCCGAGAGCTTAATGCTTTGGCTGGCCGGCCTATGCTCACGTGTGAGAGGCCCCATCAATAACCGGAGGCCAACGGAGGTGAAAGACTTCATAAATGGTTGTGGTTTGAGGTGAGATCCACCATAAATGGCCTCTCTCTTCGTGCCTCCACATGCCCTTCCTTTCCGCGTGGCACCCCATTCGGGGGAATCCCTTCGAATTTTTAATTGCAAAAGAAAATATAATAAAATAAATAATAGAAGTGTCAAATAGTTTGCATTGCATTAAATCTAGTAATTTAAACTTGCATTGTTAATTGTAAATCTTCAAATTTTAGATCATTGGGAATGCAAAATTTGAAATACAAAAACATTTGGGAAATACGATTACTTCATTGGAATTTGTGATGAATGAAATTAATTTACTAATTACTCTAAATGATGTCTATCATGAAAAAATATGTGGTCTATTATACTGGATGAAAACACAATCATACATAGCAGTAAACACAACGTTGTCATTCCCATCTTTTCATACTATCATTCTCCCAAGACAAATGCTGACATTCACATGAAAACACTTTCTTTTCATATTTGTTGTCCACAGTCAAAGTCAATGCCCATTAACAAGTCTAAACATGATAACACAGTCTACTGTAGTATCTATGTCTATTAATAGATGGTTGTAGCATTTATCTTGATGTCTGTAAATGTGATAGTGTTGTCCAACATTTATAAAATCACTCATCAATGCTCACACAAATCATGGTAATTCACTCACAAAAATTTGTCGTCACTAATAAGATTTAAGGGAATCGCTGGGTTAACAACAATCTAGCCGTCATTTAATAAATACTACTGTGACTAATGATAATCGTTGTTAGAAACCCAATCGTTGTCGATTAATCATTGTTGCCTATTAAATATTAAACTACTGATATATATGATATCGTTGGTATCTACGATATTTCCATCCATTAAATATGATATTTTTGTTTTATGATATCAATGGTATGTACGATATATAATATCATTGTCCTTATAATATATAAAATCGTTGTGATAAAATCGAACATATAAAATTGATGTGTAATTTATGTTTAAAGGCAGAATTAAAACTCTAAGAAAAACTGATCTCAGACCAGCAAAAATTGTGGTGTAAATACATTAAAGGTGAAATTGAAACTCTAAGAATGATGGATCTCTGCCCAGAAAAATCACAGAGATAAGTTCTATTTATAAAACTCTGGATAAATCTCTCGACTAATCTGTTGATATCACTTTCTAACAACCAATTCAATTTCTATTAAAAAGGAGTCACAGAGTTAAAAGTATCATTGCTATCCTTCACTGGGTGAAAATTTATCCTTCACTGGGTAAAAATTTATCCTTCACTGGGTGAAAAACGCAGAGATAAATAAGGTTTAGATAACTGGGTGAAAATTTATCCTTCACTTATTATCCGTGCACATGAAAGAAGGGAATTTGAATATATAGGTCCTTAAACATCGGAGTGACGACTTTCAATTTGGCTCTTGGATGACTGCTCAGGCGCAAACTAATAACTAAAGGGATAAGGGACAAAAGATAAAAAATCAAATTTTTCATCGTACTAATCAATAAAAACACATGCAGAGAAGTCATGACAATCGGAGGTTGGGTTCGCCATGGGAAAACAATGAGCAAGGGGATTACAAATACCGTAGGAAAGAAGGTGCAAGAAAGTTCATGGCAATGAAATCTTAACCGAGCACAGAAAAATAACATGGGTAAATTAAATTTAATTGCAAGTAACAAATTTAATAGGCTCACCTTAGCCAAACATGAATGCTCCGAAGTGGTTGTCCCGCATGCGCTCCATCCAACTCTTGCTTTCCAATCGATACGACCTCACCGGTACCTCCCAGCCAATGTTAGGGGTACTCTTCTTCCCCCTGAGTCCCTCGAGCCTCAAAGGGGCCACACCCACAATACCAGAGAACTGCTAGCACCTAGCTCACCTTACAAGGTTGAGCTACCACTCGTTACCTGAGTTGGGTATCCAAACTCCCACAAGAGAAGTTTAGTCAAGACAAAATTTCAACAACGTAACATTACGCAAAAGGATGAGATCCATACTCCTCCTCCTCCATCATTTTTATAGAGGTTTCAAGTAATTAGTTTCCCAAATTCTCATTAAATTCCTTTTTCATTTAATTAATTAGAAAAAACATCCCCCGTACATATGTCGCCCGATCCCCTAGTTGCACTAGAAAATTAATTTTATTAAATAATTAATTATTCCTATTTCCCTCACCCACCTAAAATAATTCCTAAAAATGCTCCTTGGTGTCCCAATATTCCCTTACAAATCTTAAATGACTTACGCCTTACTTAATTCCTAGTTGAGTTAATAAATAGCAAGTTCTCAAGGCAAGATTCCTTACGAAGTTAGACATTCAACTTTTTCTTTACTTTTCCCCTTTTCTTTAGGTTTCCCCTTTTTCTTTAAGTTTCCTATTTCTTTTAAGTTTTTGCCCCTTTTCCTTTTTAACTAAAAATCAATTTAGCAAGTGTAGATAAAACAACCATTTAGCCTTTTTCTTTTTTAATTAAAAATTACTTTATCAAGTGTAGATGAAACAACCATTTACCCTTTTTTTTTTCAACTTAAATTAAATTAGCAAAAATAGATAAAAACAACCATTCCCCTTTTAAAAAATTTACCCTCCATTAATTTTGAATTTAATAAATAATTTTTCTGTGAAATAAAAAATCATAAGAAAATAATTTTTTTAGTGAAGATAATATATAATTTTTAAAATCAAATATGTGAAACAAAAATGCTTAAAGTCAACTATGTGAAAAAAAATGCAAAAAACATTTTTAAGTATATGTGAAATAAAAATCAAATATGAGAAATAAACCACTTTTTATTCAGAAAAATATATAACTTTAAAATTCAAAATAAAAAATCCAAAAAACAAACCACTTTTTATTGGCTTTATCTAACTGTTAAATGTTTTTTAGTTTTTCAATTTTTTTTTTTTTTTGAATTGCATTTTTATTAAAGAGAATATATAATTTTTCAAATTAAATATGTAAAATAAAAAATCATAAAACAAACCACTTTTTAATGAGGAGAATATATATAATTTTAAAATCAAATATGTGAAATAAAAATGCACAAAACAAATCACTTTTTATCAAAAAAAAATATATATATATATAATTTTTAAAGTCAAATATGTGAAATAAAAAATGCATAATCACTTTTTATCAAAAAAAAAATATATATATATATAATTTTTAAAGTCAAATATGTGAAATAAAAAATGCATAAAGCATTTTTTAAGTCAAATATGTAAAATAACTAGCATAACCCTACAATTTTTGAGAGGAATGATTTACATGAGATCAAGTTTACATAGAGCACAGAAAGTAAAGCAATGTCAGGACAAAATTTTGAGAGGATTGATTTACATGAGATCAAGTTTATATAGAGCACAGAAAGTAAAGCAATGTCAGGACAACTAGCCATCTCATGTAGAGAATATTCATTTAGCGATCTCATGTAGAAAATATTGTCTCACTTTGTCAATTCTCTAGCCAAAATTCTCTCTAAGAGCATTGAATCAAAATAGTGGTTTCAATCTAGAGATGGATTCTATAACTTTTATAAGGATTTAACCTTGCCTTACAAAGTTCTGAATGATACATGCCCATATTCAAAATTTTCTATGTTTGACTAGCATATGTCATTTTTTGGAAGCTATAATTTTCAAAGCTATACCAAACATGGGTTTAAGGGCATAGATTCAAAGGATTATTTTTCTTTATCAAAGTTAGGATGCAAGCATTGAGCAGTCACTACTTGAAAACATTGAATGCTCACTACTTGGACAACAGAAGACAATAAATAAAGATGATTTGAGTATTATTTCCTAATGAGAATTTTGAAACATTTTATTTTAGGAACGTGACTTTGATTTTTAGATGAGCATTATTAAAAAAAACATGCAAATCCAAAGGAAACAATATATTAAGGCCCCTTCTAAAGACCAATTATGCTTTGTGAATGAAAAGTTGAACAATAGCTCCTCTCATGTATTATCAAGTATACCAAACATGGTAGTTAGTTGCTCCTCTCATGTATTATCAAGTATACCAAACATGGTAGTTAGTTGTTTTATTAGAATGATATAATGCAATACTCCCAATTTATTATTACAATAGTCCTCCAATTTGTAATCGGAATAAATGAACTAACCTTTTCTGATATATATTATTGAGTTGGAAACAATGTTGAAGGTACACTTATCATTGAAAACATAGACTACGGGAATGTGATGTTAAATGAATGCAACAATATTTACATAAAACAACAAAATTGGGGGTTACACATAAAGTGGTAAAAAATTATTCAAAGGCTTTAGTTGAATCTCTTAATTGACAAGACGACATCTCGTGTAGTGAACAATTTACCAAATACGAAAATTCAGAAAACATGCAACTATCATCTCTGAGGAGTAGAAAGGTTTTTAAAAATATTTTTCTTTTAAGAAATGAAAGTTCAAATTATTTATAACCAACTGTATAGAGACACTACTTTGAACACGCTTGGACTAATGAACAACACTCACTAATGTTTCAAGCATTCCTTCAATACTAGCCAGTCTTTCTTTAATAGCAGGCAACCTGTTATCTCTAATATGTCTAATTAGTGCCAAATTTCTCAAAAATTATTCTTCTTTTTCTAGATAAAGTAAAGTAGATAACCATCCCGTAATATTGAGAATAAAGTAAGCTTGAGCCCTATATCTTTGAACTTACGACATCCCAATGAAACGAGGTATATAGGTCGATAAATGTTGAAAAGAAACCATTGGAACCTAATGTACCCTTAAACACGATGAAAAATTTGTTAACATAGACATTTTTGAGAGCAGGAGCACGATTAAAATTAAACCTTGAAAACTTGTTCATGAAATCTAGAGAAAGGCGGTTCCGAAAAATACGATTCCGCACAAGAAAAAGAAAGGTGAGCTTTAGCTTACTGGAGAGAGATTTGATTAAAATTCAGGTGATGTGAAGTCAATTGGACCCTAAATCGCACCTGCAACTGAAACATGAGAAAAACAAAAACGACGACGATGAAGACCCCAAACTTGTACATCAATCGATGATGTCATTGGAGTTGATGGCCGTAAGACTTCTTCATCGTCATTCAATGCATATTTTTCTCTTCTTTTGTTGCAACTCCTAACATTAACATACAAACATGCAATACAATATCGCAAAGTTGAGGAGGATTTTTCTTTCACTTTCAGATTAATAGAAAATCACTATAGGTTGGACACCAAATTCTTCACCTTCATATTAGCAAAAGAACATTACAGATTTCATCATTATCAATACAATGAAACATCCATTACTGCTCGGAAAAAGACAGCTCAATAACATATTGGCATTAATGGTACCAAATACACAATGTACAGTAAGAACATTTCCCCATAAAGCCAGAGATAAACTGCAGGTGTTTGGTTGTTTATTTGGCCAACTATGTCCTTCCAAAACAAATTCAAAGTCTGAAACGTCTTCTGTAACCATAATAATAAAAAAATTAAGCGTAGATAACTTGTCTGAGACACTCAATATCCAAAAAGGTTGCAACAATAATCCCATAGTTTTTATTGACTCTATTGATGAGAGAAGGCATCGCACTCTTCACTGGTCCATACTTATTTTCCTACATTGAATCCTTCTTTGAAGAAACCCAACGATAGACTGTCCATTGTGCCGTTCAATGGAACGAACTGTAACCTACTCCGCCCTCTTCTCATAATTCCCAATTCTTCAACCTTACCAATGGCCAGTTTTGTTGATAAATTGAATCAATGGCACGTTGAACGACTATGTATTCTGCATCTACCAGCAAAGGAAGTGAAACAACCTCGTAGGCTTGGTAGAGATGAAACAGCCTTTGCTCCGCTGAAATTAGATCGTTTTCCTGGGGGTTCCTCCGGGGGAGTCAATGTCTCGGGCGCGAAGTATGTGTGGTGAGTAGGGCTTGACGGAGCAAGAACAAAGAGAGCCATGACTTCCATGGCAGGCTAAAGGTAGGATGGCGGTGATGCATTTTAGCAAGTGGCTGACTCTTTCCAGAAGAACAAGAGGAAATATGGTCATCATCTTCCCACACAGGAAACTTACCTGTAACACCAAATCCGCTGAACTTAGCAAACAATTTTGGACAAATAATTTGATAGAGGTTTGAAACGGGGTACAAATGAGTTACCTGCAAATCTGGATGGAAGCAGAGACATAGATTTGACGGTGGTAATAAATCAGCAACGATTGACATAAAAAACAGTGATTGGAGATGGCCAAGGAGAAAACACGTGGAGGGAGAAGATTCATGGATTATGATTAACATATGTCAAGTTTTTATAAGCTCTGGATAGAGGACAAAGCCTTGAGAAGAACGTCCCCTTAAAGAACACCCAGGTGTAATAAAAATGCCAAAAACAAACCACTTTTTATTGAGGAGAATATATATATTTTTAAGTCAAATATGTGAAATAAAAAATACAGAAAACATAGAAAAAATAAAAAAATGCTGCAGGAGAATATATAATTTTTTTTAAGTCAAAAGCCTTAAAAAAAAACTTGCCATCTGTCATGAGCGATTGACGAGATGAGCGATTGACAAATATGCTCTCCACCTATCGTCTCCTTGACCTACTTCAAACTACATATCCCTTGGCAGCTGTTTTGTCTGGCCCGATTCCATTGCACTGGCCAAGTGGGATTAATTGTCAATAATTTCAGACCATATTTACCACGTCCCTTCTGTCAAAGATTACTCATTTCACCGCCTTATGATGGTGGATCGGTGTTCGTCTTGACCCTTCAAGATGTGAGGGTTCACTGTCAAGCGGTGGTCGCATTTCGCAATTCGACATTTCTTATTTCATTTTGTTTGTGCGTCGGGTGTTCGTAAACCCCAAAATCCCGAACCCTAAAACCCCGAAGTGTTGGGCCCACATTCCATTCACATTTTTGCGATTTGGGAGTTGTTGTGTGTTGGTGTTTGGCATTTGTAATCGCCAAACCCCGAACCTCGAAACCCAAAGTGTTGGGCCCACAACCTTTTCTCATTTCGGGATTCGGCAAACAACGTGGTCTTTTGTTTTTGTATTCGGCGTTTGTAATCGTCAAAACCCCGATTGACCTCCATTTTTTCACATTTGGTATCAAAGCGTGCAGTTTATCCAGTTTATCTGGCAATTGCTTAATTCATTGTTGATTATTCCTGTTAGTGCCAAAACTTTTATTCTCATATTTTTCTGCATGAAGGTTTATTTAAATTCTGTCAATTTTTTATAAATGGTTGTGTCTAGTAGTAGTTCTTCTCAGATTCAGGTTCCTGTACTGAGTGAGAAGTCATATGACTCCTGGTATATTCGGATGAACACGATTTTGCATTCTCAGGACTTGTGGACTTATGTTATTGATGGTTATGCTGAGCCAACTGATGCTAAAGCAGAATTGGCTCTGTCTAATGCTGACCGTGTTTTGCTGAAGGAAAACAGGAAAACATGAATAAGGATAATAAATCTCTTGGATTAATCCAGCAAGGATTAAATGAATCCATTTTTATGAAGATTGCTAGTGCTGCATCTTCAAAGATGGCTTGGGACATTCTTGAAACCTGTTATCAAGGGGTGTCCAAGGTGAAGACAGTCAAGTTGCAGAACTTGAGAAGGTATCTCAAAAATTTGAAGATGAAGGATAACAAAAGTGTTGATACTTTCATGACTCAAGTAATGAGTGTTGTAAACCAACTCAGGCAGTATGGAGATGATGTTGAGAATAAAAGAGTTATTGAGAAAGTGCTGAGAAGTTTTTCCAAGAAGTTTGAGCTTGTTGTTGTTCCAATAGAGGAATTTAAAGATTTAAGTTTAATGCAAATTGATGAGTTAACTAGTTCTCTTGTTGCTCATGAATCTAGGATATATAGATATGAAGACAGATCATTGGAGCATGCTTTCAAATCCCAACTGCATGTTACCAGAGGCAAAAGTAGAGGAAGGTTTCATACTCGTGGAAGAGGAGGTCGATTTTCTGGCCCAAGGGACAACAGACCTGTATCAGAGTCTGAGCAGAAGCCCCAGCAGAATCCTCCTAATTTAAGAGGGAGTAGCAACAAACCCCGGCGGCAAGAAAACTAGAGGTATGATAAATCCAAAGTGCAATGTTATTATTGTAAGAAGTTTGGGCATTTTTCTAACAAATGTTGGAAGAAACAGGCAGATGCTGGAAAGCACTCTGCACATATCACAAATGAGTCCGAGGATCATCAAAATCCTGTGTTTTTGACCTGTAATGTCACTCAGGAATGTGCAAATGATATTTGGTTTTTGGATAGTGATTGCAGCAACCACATGACTGGTAATAAGGAATTATTTTCTTCCATTGATACTAGTATCAAGTCTGAAGTCAAACTGGGAAATGACTATAAGGTTACAATTAATGGTAAAGGTGTAGTTCCAGTTTTCACTAAGAAAAATCAGAGAAGAAATATTGATGATGTTTACTTTGTGCCTGGTTTAAAATGAAATCTTATCAGTGTTGGACAACTGATGGAGAAAAATTACAGAGTGTTCTTCAAGAACAAGGTATGTACAATCTACGATGAATTTCCTAGGAAACAATTGATTGCAAGAGTAGAGATGACCAAGAATAGGATGTTTCCACTTATTATGAGAAATGATTTGAGTGGTTCTTTGAATGTTTATAAAGTTGGAAGTTCAGATGAATCTTGGTTATGGCATTTAAGATATGGTAATTTACATTTTGGTGGTTAGATCTGTTACAAAAGAAGCAAATGGTAAAGGGGTTGCCCTGTATTCAACAACCTACAAGCTCTTGTGAGATTTGTTTACTTGGGAAGCATCACAGAGAGAAATTTGTTTCAGGTGCTTCCTACAGAGCAGAAGCTCCATTGGAAATTGTCCACACATATTTATATGGACCTATCCAAACACCTTCTTTAACTGATCGTGTTTATTTTATGACTTTCATTGATGATTTTAGTAGGAAGACTTGGTTGTATTTGTTGCAACAAAAGTCTGAATCCTTTGATGTTTTTAAGAAGTTTAAGTCTATGGTTGAGAATGAGAGTGGTCGAACCATTAAGATCCTCAGGTCTGACAGATGAGGTGAGTATAAATTGAATGAATTCATTGAATTTTGTGGTCTTCATGGAATTAAATGGCAGTTTATTGCTCGATATAATCCACAACAGAATGGAGTGGCTGAAAAGAAGAATCTTACCATCATGGATACGGCTCAAAGTATGTTGAAAGAGAAGCATATTTCAACTGAATATTGGGGAGATGCGGTTCTTTGCTCTGTTTTTATCTTGAATAGAAGTCTGATCAAGACCATGAGGGATCGTGTACCTCAGGAAGCTTGGGATGGTAAGTCTTGCAATGTTTCTCATTTCAGAATTTTTGGATGTGTTGCATTTGCGCATCTACCTACAGAAATGAGGAGAAAGTTGGATGAAAGAAGCGAGAGATGTAGCTTTGTTGGATACAATGAAGAATCTAGGGCATATAAACTCTACAATCCCATCACCCTTAAATATGTAATCAACAAAGATTTTCAGTTTAAAGAAGATGAAGCCTGGGATGGAAGTATTGACAAATCAATTTCAGAGGGAGCTATGTTACCCCGTGAAGATGATGATGGAGCTAAGCAGAGTGAAGAAGATGGACAGATGATTCCACATGCACATACGCTTGCAGCAAGAAGTCCAACAAAGCAAGCACCAGATTTCATCCCATCTCAATTTAGAACGCCAAGAACTCATGAGCGTGGTGAGCCATCTGGACATGGTGGACATCAAACAGATTCACAGGTAAGCAGTGAGTCAAATCCTACTTTAGCTTCATTGAAAAATAGACTTAAAGGACAAAAAACTAGAAGTTTAAGAGAATTATATGATCAGAATGAAGAGGTAGATCAGATTTCAAAATTTTCATTTATAGCTTATGATCCTGTAAGTTATGATGAAGCTGCTAAAGAGGATGTCTGGATAAAAGCAATGGAAGAGGAGATTGATTCCATTGAAAGGAATAACACTTGGGATCTTGTCAATTTACCTGAAGGCAAGAAAAGTATTGGTGTTAAGTGGGTTTTTAAGACTAAGTTGAATGCAACATGTGATATTGAGAAGTACAAGGCAAGACTTGTAGCTCAGGGGTTTAGTCAGCAACCCGGTATTGATTACAATGAAACCTTTGCTCCTGTAGCAAGGATTGACACAATAAGGATGGTCTTAGCTATTGCAGCTCAGAATAGATGGATCATGCATCAGATGGATGTCAAGTCTGGATTTTTAAATGGATATTTGGAAGAAGAAGTTTATGTAAGACAACCTCTGGGTTATGAGATTGATAAACACATAGATAAGGTTTACAAGTTATGGAAATCTTTATATGGATTGAAGTAGGCATCCATAGTTTGGTATAGTAGGATTGATGAATACCTAATCAGTGTTGGATTCAACAGAAGTCCAAGTGAACCAACTCTGTATACAAAGGTAGACTAGAAAGGTAAAATTTTGATTGTCTGTTTGTATGTTGATGACCTGATTTTTACTGGAGATCTATCTGTAGATGATTTTAAAAATACCATGAAAACAGAGTTTGAGATGACTGATTTAGGTTTGATGAAATTTTTTCTTGGAATTGAAGTAGATAAATCTGATGATGACATTTTCATTTGTCAAACTAACTATGCAAATGAAGTGTTGAAAAGGTTTAGAATGTTGAATTGCAAGCCAGCTGCAACACCAATGGCAACTGGTGTTAAACTGAGCAAGTATGATGAAGGATCATATGTTGATCCAACCTTGTATAAGAGGATGGTTGGAAGCCTTATGTACTTAACAACAACCAGACCTGACATTATGTTTGCTGTGAGTTTGATTTCCAGATTCATGAAGACTCCGAAGAGTACTCATTGGCAAGCAAGAAAGAGGATCCTGAGATATGTTGCTGGAACAACTAATTTTGGTATCTGATACACATCAAGCTTAAACTTTGAGCTTATCGGATATACTGATAGTGATTTTGCAGGTTCCATTGATGACAGGAAAAGCACATCTGGGTATATTTTTAGTCTTGGATCTGGTGCAGTGGCATGGTCATAAAAGAAACAACCCATTGTGACTCTAACTTCCACTGAGGCAGAGTGTGTTGCAACAGCTACAACTGCATGTCAAGCTGTATGGATGAGAAGGGTCTTGAATGAATTGTTGCGTAACCAGAATGATGCAACCCAGATTTTATGTGACAATAAATCTGCCATTGCATTGTCAAGGAATCACGTTTTTCACAAACAAAGTAAGAACATTGATACAAGGTATCATTTCATTCGAGAGCTCGTAACTGGTAAGGAGATTTTTGTTCAATTTTTCAAATCTGAAGAACAATTTGCAGACATTTTTATGAAGGATTTGGGAAATGAATTGTTTAAAAAGCATAGAAGTAATATTAGGGTATGCAAGATGTAATGCATTGTTTACAACAATTTTGTTTTACATGTTTTAGTTTGTTTTTCCCTGAAATGATTAAGAGGGAGTATGTCAGAGATTAATCATTTCACCGCCTTATGACGATGGATGAGTGGTCATCTAGACCCTTCAAAACGTGAGGGTTCATTGCCAAGCAATGGCCACCTTAGCCTTTGCAGGCCACCAAATACCATCACTGCCCTGATTTAATTTTTCCTAAGGTCGAAAGGGCAAGTCTTGTTCCTATAAATACTTGAATCATATTGTAATCCGTACACAGAGGGTGAGACAAGAGCTTGAAAGCATTTCTTGAATCAAATCGGTTATTCCCTATTTTGGAGGTTTTCTCTGCGTTTATGATTTTCTATTATTGAGTTTGTAAACTCATATTATTTCTTGATAAATTCATTTTTGAGAAAACACAGTAATTTTTTTGGTTTTAGTAGTTACAAACCCAGTGATTTATTTATTCCGAGTTTATTTGTTGGAGCGTGTGATCTTAAAAGGAGATTAAATACAAAACTGATATTTCGGCATTCGGGACTTGCTTGTTACAAATGCGAGGAGTTCCTTTGCTTTACCAAACACCGAAACTCAAATTTGTTGGGCCCACACCCTAATCGCATTTCACAATTCGACATTTCTTATTTCATTTTGTTTGTGCGTCGGGTGTTCATAAACCCCGAAATCCCAAACCCCGAAACCCCGAAGTGTTGGGCCCACATTCCATTAGCATTTTCGCGATTCAGGAGTTGTTGTGTGTTGGTGTTTGGCATTTGTAATCTTCAAACCCCGAACCCCGAAACCCAAAGCGTTGGGCCCACAACCTTTTCTCATTTCGGGATTCGGCAAACAACGTGGTCTTTTGTTTTTTTATTCGGCATTTGTAATCGCCGAAACAACGATTGACCTCCATTTTTTCACATTTGGTATCAGAGCCTGCAGTTTATATGGAAATTGCTTAATTCATTGTTGATTATTCCTGTTAGTGCCAAAACTTTTATTCTCATATTTTTATGCGTGAATGTTTATTTAAATTCTGTCAATTTTTTTATAAATGGTTGCGTCTGGTAGTAGTTCTTATTAGATTCAGGTTCCTGTACTGAGTGAGAAGTCATATGACTCCTGGTATATTAAGATGAGGACGATTTTTCGTTTTGAGGAATTGTGGACTTATGTTATTGATGGTTATGCTGAGCCAACTGATGCTGCAATAGAGTTGACTCTATCTAATGCTGATCGTGTTTTGCTGAAGGAAAACAGGAAGAAGGATGATAAAGTTCTTGGATTAATCCAACAATGATTAAATTAATCCATTTTTATGAATATTTCTAGTGTTGCATCTTCAAAGATGGCTTGGGACATTCTTGAAACCTGTTATCAAGGGGTGTCCAAGGTGAAGACAATCAAGTTGCAGAACTTGAGAAGGGATTTCAAAAATCTGAAGATGAAGGATAACGAAAGTGTTCATACTTTCATGACTCAAGTAATGAGTGTTGTGAACCAACTCAGGCAGTATGGAGATGATGTTTAGAATAAAAGAGTTATTGAGAAAGTGTTGAGAATTTTTCCCAAGAAGTTTGAGCCTGTTGTTGTTCCCATAGAGGAATTTAAAGATTTAACTTTAATGCAAATTGATGAGTTAACATGTTCTCTTGTTGCTCATGAATCTAGGATATATAGATATGAAGAAGGATCATTGGAGCATGCTTTCAAATCCCAACTTCATGTTACCAGAGGTAGAAGCATAGGAAGGTTTCATACTCGTAGAAAAGGAGGTTGATTTTCTGGCCCAAGGGACAACAGAGCTGTATCAGATTTTGAGTTAAAGCCCTAGCAGAATCCTCCTAATTTAAGAGGGAGTAGTAGCAAACCCTGGCAGTAAGAAAATCAGAGGTATGATAAATCCAAAGTGGAATGTTATTGTTGTAAGAAGTTTTGTCATTTTGCTAACAAATGTTGGAAAAAATAGGCAGATGCTGGAAAACACTCTGCACATATCACAAATGAGTCTGAGGATCATCAAAATCCTGTATTTTTGATATGTAATGTCGCTTAGGAATGTGCAAATGATATTTGGTTTTCGGATAGTGGTTGTAGCAACCACATGAATGGTGATAATGACTTATTTTCTTCCACTGATACTAGTATCCAGTCTGAAGTCAAACTAGGAAATGACTGTAAGGTTACAGTTAATGGTAAAGGTGTAGTTCCAGTTTACACTAAGAACAATCAGAGAAGAAATATTGATGATGTTTACTTTGTGCCTCGTTTAAAATGCAATCTTGTCAGTGTTGGAAAACTGATGGAGAAAAAGTACAGAGTGTTCTTCAAGAACAAGGTATGTACAATCTATGATAAATTTCCCAGCAAACAATTGATTGCAAGAGTAGAGATGACCAAGAATAGGATGTTTCCACTTATTATGAGAAATGATTTGAGTGGTTCTTTGAATGTTTATAAAGTTGGAAGTTCAGATGAATCTTGGTTATGGCATTTGAGATATGGTCATTTACATTTTGGTGGCTTAGATCTGTTACAGAAGAAGCAGATGGTAAAGGGGTTGCCCTGTATTCAGCAACCTACAAGCTCTTGTGAGAGTTGTATACTTGGGAAGCATCACAGAGAGAAATTTGTTTTAGGTGTTTCCTACAGAGCAAAAGCTCCATTGGAAATTGTCCACATAGATTTATGTGGACCTATCCAAACACCTTCTTTAACTGATTGTGTTTATTTTATGATTTTCATTGATGATTTCAGTAGGAAGACTTGGTTGTATTTGTTGAAACAGAAGTTTGAATCCTTTGATGTTTTTAAGAAGTTTAAGTCTATGGTTGAGAATGAGAGTGGTCGAACCATTAAGATTGTTAGGTATGACAGAGGAGGTGAGTATAAATTGAATGAATTAATTTAATTTGGTGCTATTCATGGAATTAAAAGGCAGTTTACTGCTCAATATACTCCACAACAGAACGGAGTGGCTGAAAGGAAGAATCAGACCATCATTGATATGGCTCAAAGAAGGTTGAAAGAGAAGCATCTTTCAAATGAATATTGGGGAGATGCGGTTTTTTGATCTGTTTTTATGTTGAATAGAGGTTTGATCAAGACCGTGAGGGATCGTGTACCTCAGGAAGCTTGGGATGGTAAGTCTTGCAATGTTTCTCATTTCAGAATTTTTGGATGTGTTGTATTTGCGCATGTACCTGTAGAAATGAGGAGAAATTTGGATGACAGAAGCGAGAGATGTATCTTTGTTGAATATAGTGAAGAATCTAGGGCATATAAACTCTACAATCCCATCACCCAGAAATATGTAATCAGCAGAGATGTTCAGTTTAAAGAAGATAAAGCCTGAGATGGAAGTATTGACAAATCAATTTTAGAGGGAGCTATGTTACCCCATGAAGATGATGATGTATCTAATAAGAGTTAAGAAGATGGAAATATGGTTCCACATGCACATACGCCTGCAGCAAGAATTCCAACAAGGCTAGCACCAGATTTCATCCCATCTCAATTTAGAATGCCAAGAACTCATGAGCGTGGTGAGCCATTTGGACATGGTGGACATCAAATAGATTCAAAGGTAAGCAGTGAGTCAGATCCTACTTTATCTTCATTGAAAAACATATTTAAAGGAAAAAAAACTAGAAGTTTAAGAGAATTATAAGATCATAATGAAGAGGTAGATCAGATTTCAAATTTTGCATTTATAGCTTATGATCCTGTAAGTTATAATGAAGCTGCTAAAGAGGATGTCTGGATAAAAGCAATGGATGAGGAGATTGATTCCATTGAAAGGAATAACACTTGGGATCTTGTCAATTTACCTGAAGGCAAGAAAAGCATTGGTGTTAAGTGGGTATTTAAGACTAAGGTGAATGAAGAAGGTGATATTGAGAAGTACAAGGCAAGACTTGTAGCTTAGGGGTTTAGTCAGCAGCCCGATATTGATTACAATGAAACCTTTGGTCCTGTAGCAAGGATTGACACAGTAAGGATGGTCTTAGATATTGTAGCTCAGAATAGATGGATCGTGCATCAGATGGACGTCAATTCTACATTTTTAAATGGATATTTGGAAGAAGAAGTTTATGTAAGACAAGCTCCGGGTTATGAGAGTGATAAACACAGAGATAAGGTTTACAAGTTAAGGAAATATTTATATGGATTGAAGCAGGCATCGAGAGTTTGGTATAGCAGGATTGATGAATACCTAATCATTGTTAGATTCAACAGAAGTCCAAGTGAACCAACTCTGTATACAAAGGTAGACCAGAAAGGTAAAATTTTGATTGTATGTTTGTATGTTGATGACCTAATTTTTATTGGAGATCTATCTGTAGATGATTTTAAAAATGCCATGAAAACAAAGTTATAGATGACTGATTTAGGTTTGATGAAATTTTTTCTTTGAATTGAAGTAGATCAATTTGATGATGGCATTTTCATTTGTCAAACTAACTATGCAAATGAAGTGCTGAAAAGGTTTAGAATGTTGAATTGCAAGCCAACTGCAACACCAATGGCAACTGGTGTTGAACTGAGCAAGTATGATGAAGGATCATATGTTGATCCAACCCTGTATAAGAATCTGGTTGGAAGCATTATGTACGTAACAACAACCAAACCTGATATTATGTTTGCTGTGAGTTTGATTTCCAGATTCATGGAGACTCTGAAGAGTACTCATTGGCAAGAAGGAAAGAGGATCCTGAGATATGTTGCTGGAACAATTAATTTTGGTATCTGATACACATCAAGCTTAAACTTTGAGCTGATCGGATATACTGATAGTGATTTTCTAGGTTCCATTGATGATAGGAAAAGCACATGTGGGTATATTTTTAGTCTTGGATCTAGAGTAGTGCAATGGACATCAAAGAAACAACCCATTGTGACTCTATCTTCCACAGAGGAAGAGTATTTTGCAACAACTGCAGCTACATGTCAAGCTATATGGATGAGAAGGGTCTTGAATGAATTGTTGCATAACCAGAATAATGCAACCCAGATTGTCTGTGACAATAGATCTTCCATTGCATTGTCACGGAATCACGTTTTTCACAAACAAAGTAATCACATTGATGCAAGGTATCATTTCATTCGAGAGATCTTAACTGGTAAGGAGATTTCTATTCAGTTCTGCAGATCTGAAGAACAATTTGTAGACACTTTTATGAAGCCTTTGGGAAATGAATTGTTTAAAAAGCATAGAAATAATATTGGGGTCTGCAAGTTGTAATGCATTGTTTACAACAATTTTGTTTTACATGTTTTAGTTTGTTTTTCCCTGAAATGATTAAGAGGGAGTGTATCAGAGATTAATCATTTCACCGCCTTATGATAGTGGATCGGTGGTCGTCTTGACCCTTCAAGATGTGAGGGTTCACTGTCAAGCGGTGGCTGCCTTAGCCTTTACAGGCCACTAAATACCATCACTGCCCTGATTTAATTTTTCCTAAGGCCGAAGGGACAAGTTTTATACTTGAATCGTATTGTAATCCATACAAAGAGGGTGAGACAAGAGCTTGAAACCATTTCTTGAATCAAATCGGTTATTCCCTATTTTGGAGGTTTGCTCTACGTTTATGATTTTCTGTTATTGAGTTTGTAAACTCATATTATTTCTTGATAAATTCATTTTTGAGCAAACACAATAATTTTTTTGGTTTTACTAATTACGAACCCAGTCATTTATTTATTCCAAATTTATTTGTTGGAGTGTGTCATTTTAAAAGGAGATTAAATACAAAACTGATATTTCGGCATTCGAGACTTGCTTGTTACATATGCGTGGAGTTCCTTTGCTTTACCAAACACCGAAACCCAAAATTTTTTGGCCCACACTGTAACATCCCGCTCTGGCGCACTGAGAAAACTTATTATTTGAGGACACTTGCTCACAAGTGATCTGGACTTTTATAATGTTAGACCATTTATACTTGATTATGATGCGATTGACAGACGACATGATGTGTTACTATTTGATGTGGACAGATGTTATTGACTCAGTTTTATTGAGTGTGCAGGGTTTTTGACCTTGAGGATGCAGAGGCATCGGTAGAACCCCCTTGGACTCCGGACTGAGTCAGGGAGTGTGATTTTTGGGTTGATTTACTTACTGTGATATTTCATTGATTTGATGATTTGATGTTGACATTTCTGACATGATTGTTGATGATGCAGGCTGACGATAGCTTGCCGACCAGACTCACATATGGAGTAAAGGGGCCACACACACGATTTCCAGAGAGGTTGAGGGAGAGGGGTGGACAACAACCCTTCCACCGCCTACTAGCAGTCCCGCCATGGCTCGAACTGTAGGTTAACAATTACCTAGTTCGAGAGGATCCATGATGTCGTGAGGGCAGACTGCGACAGTCGCTCACGATGATTCTAAGGGGCGCTCAATAAGGCGGGGGCCTTATTCCTTAGATCCCTTAGTCTCCCACAAGTTCACCTGGCGGAGTGTTGACTCCAGGGGTTATAGATGTCTACAAATTAGTCCAGTTGGTGAGTGGCACCCTTGGAGCACATAGTGCATCCTGAAGGGCACGTCGCACAAAAGAAACAGAAGAAGCGAGTGGAACCCTTGGAGCACGTAGTGCATCCTGAAGGGCACGTCGCGCAAAGGAAACGAATGAGGTGAGTGGCACCCTTGGAGCACGTGGTGCGTCCTGAAGGGCACGTCGCATTGATGGGGATGAAGGAAACAAACCTAAATAGCCCTAAGACAATAACGCCTTAAGAAATTATTAAAAAACTTCCCTAACCCAGTGACACCCAGTTCAGAATCTAGTACTAAGTCTAAAACTTTTAGGGTAAAATTTTAGTCTAACCCTAAGAGCAGACCCTGGAATAAAAATAACAAAAGAAACAAAAACCCACCTAAGTAATAGTTGGGTCTTCATAAAATTCTTGGGGCGATGACGAGGGTAAGATTTAAAGAAAATCTAATAGTTTTAAAATTTTACATGAACAAATTAGTTTCTAACTTGTGGGAGAATGACCTCAACTATGTAGTATAACATAAAGAAAATTCCCCCCCCCCAAAAAAAAAAAAAAAAACTAAGACCATTATCCTCTCATTATCCCTGTCCACATTATTAAACTATCATCCATCACCTAATACTTCCAGTATCCATTTCCCATTTACATGTCCATTTCACATTATTAAATCACCATCCATCCCCTTAATTTCTCATTATTCCTCTTTTATATTATACATCTACTTTTCCCATATACATGTTTGTCATCAATTTAATCTCTTATTAACCTATACATACATACATATATATATATATATATATATATATATATATATATATAT